>JAQFZZ010001583.1:0-10689 GCA_034696405.1 Isotoma caerulea
AATCAAAAGCTCGTTGATTTTTAGTGTTCTATTTATAGTATTAATTATAAAACTGAAAAATGTTTAGAAGCAGTAAGTTCTCTCTTAAATTTTAATTTAATTATACTTCATCCTCAGACTCATTTCAGATCATTTCATTCTTTTTCAGATTCAGATAATAATATTGTCAATGATTACTGATTACAATACCAATTACAGGCACTGATTTACAAACCGTAATTCAAATACACTTTCAGACATTTCAATCTTTGAGAGGACTAGGAAAAGAAAGAGTAATCAAAAATCGAGAAGCTTGTGGTTGGACAATTGAACTAGATCTCTTGTACTAAAAACCGTCTGGTTTAACAGTTGAGCGTTTAGCTGATTTAGGTTAAAACTGGCATATCCATGAGATCCATATTTGTTGACGACATGACGAGGTCATTATTAAGGGAGAATTTCTTCATTTGGAGTCTTGGTTTGTATTGTATCTGAATTGGTGCTATGCTAATTTCAATTTTCAAAGCGTACTGTCAGCAATTCCAATGAAACGCATCGCCCTGTTTTGTACTGAAATAATATTTAAAGAAATAAAATTTAGTTTTTAATCCTCTGAGAATTCGAATCGTATAAATTGATTGAAGACGAGATTTTGATGCTTATGCTGGATTTGATTATGAATTAGAGATACATAATTACAAAGTAAAAGACACGATTAGACAAATGTAAGAAATCATTGTTACATACAACCTGCATTGTTAATTTGTGCCTGGTAGTTTTCCATGCGATCAACTCAAGAAACGAATTTGTTTAAAAAGGCAATTCGTGGCAGTAAAAATGGGGTGAAATTAGCAAATACTTTAACCTCTTCTCTTTAGCACTTAATTGATAATAATCAGCAATGATTTAAATGAAAACGTGTAGTTATGAATTTATGTAAATAAATCATAAATAATCTACCATTTTGGATAAATTTATTTTTCCATAAAATAGGACGGCCACATTAATTGGATGCAGCTGTAAGCCATAATATAATATTCATTTCATACAAGTTAATTCTTACCAATACTAGGAAGCGCAAACAAATTTATTCAATTTCAAAGAATTCGGGTTTGGTATGAGAATAAATGACGTAAGAAATGTAATTAATTTTTACTTTTATGCTTTTGTTGTAACGTATAAAAATGTTTGCCTTGCCTTGAGAAATTAAAGTTTATTTTTTAAAGAATTAGTAAATCCGTGTTTGTTTACAAAATTTAATGAACAAAGAACTTTATACAAGTTATTCTATTTTTTAAAAATGTATGTATAGCCTAACCAGGTAAAATTTTCAGCCTGAAACCATTCGAATCTGAGTTAAACTATACAAACTAAAATATTGAAATAAATTGCTTTATAAATCATTAATGACGATGTTATTTTATGTAATATCATCAATTCCTCAAATAAATACTCATTCAGAATTAAAAGTTGTGTCCAACCTATTTGACAGAAATGACTTAAAAATTATTTCAATTTCCCGACTCGACCAAGAAACATGATTTTGATTTGATCATTATAAGCTATCTTACATATAATATTATTTTAAGATGATCATGGATAATATTAATTGTCAAATTTAATTACGTAAACAACTATCGAATTAAATATGAAGAACATGGCATGGATTAAAGTTTAACAAAACCATTTAAAGTGTGAGAGTTATACTTTCAAACTTTAATTATAGATGAGTTTTCAAATTCATAACTCGTTGTGAAACACAGGAACACAGGACATTTATTTTTTAAAATATGTGTAAAAAAGAGTAAATCAAGTAAACTTTGTAATATAGAATTATTAATTAAATCCGTTGAACACGTTTAAAAGAACAGATTTTAAACGAATGAAAAGTAAAAGCACAATAAATATATTTTAATTTAAAAAATCGCATTTCGTCGTTCAATTTTCGTTCCCTCAGTGTTAATTGATTTGTTCTTCATGGAGCTAAATTAACGAAGCAGAAAACTTTTAACAAGTTTGATTGACATTTTCAAAAGTACACATGCAGTGATTGAGTTAAAGATCTAATCAATCAAATCTATCGACTTTTTCTACGCAATTTGTTAACAATCCGACTTTTTAGTTCTTCATAAATTACCACGTGTACAAGTTTTTTCACATAATTATAAAGCGGTTGCTTAATTATGTCAATATATTCCTTACAAGTTAAACGTAATTTGACTATAAAAATTTAAATAAAAATCATTGCTGAGCTTTTTTTTGCACAAATTAAATTCTTCCTTGCTTTTAAAAGGAATCACATATGATTTAGATGAATGCAAACCTGCAATAATGTAACATATCTACCTACCTTAAAAATAGGGAGCCTTTGTAAGGCCTTTGGGTTGGAATAAATTTAAGTTCAGACCAAAATCTGTGTGTAAATCTACCAGTTTAGTTGAATGTTGTAAACTGACTGTTCATATTGTCAGAGGAGGAGCCCGACCGGCCTGGTCCTTTTTTGTGCCTCTTTACAGGATTCACCATAAGCTGAAGTTTTTTGATAGACCCTTTGGTTACGACCCCTTGAAAAACTGGCCAATCTAGCCTTGTGCTCATTTATACTCTTTACATAGTTTCCTTATTTATTATTGTTCTTCCTGTTCCTCATATTCTTCCCTGTTCTTCATTTTGAATTTTTTAAATCAAAATTATTACACTTACAGTTATAATTTATCTTTTTTAACGTTAGTACAGAAAGGATTTTAAATGTAATATTGAAAAACAGTTGCAGAATTTGAATTGAATCGTAGATACATTTGCAAATTATTCATGAAGCTTAGAAATAACAAATAATGCAGTACATTTTAAAATTTTTTAATGGGGTTTCTAATTGTGTATTAAATGAAAGAATTATTTGAACTGAAAAAGGCTTATAAATACTGTAAATATTTTAAAACAATGTAAGCATTTTCAAACAGTTTCCGTATTATAAACTATTCTTGAGTATTTCAACCCAAATTATGACATTAATAACAAATGTAAAATATCTATAAAAGCAGTATTCCTTATGGTATTGCACTGTTCATTTAGAAAAGCTTTGACTAACTCTTTTAATTATATACATTATTCATGTAAATGTAAAAAAGCATACGGCTCTTTTGTTCTTAACCCTTCATTACTGCATCTGTCCTTCAATATTGATTTAAAAAACGTATTACATGAGCTTACATCCGGTTCACAAGGATTTGCCTCCGGGTGTGTGAAAAGGTATTAATGATTGTACTTATTGAGAACTCAGAGATCTGCCGTTCAAAACATGCAATACAATTGAATTAACTGATCATAACAATCAAATGCGAAATAAGGGCAATCATTTGTTTTTAGGATTTTAAATACTATCGTCAATGTCACCACGGGATGTGAATTCACCTTTTTCACACAATGATTTTATAATAAAATTGAAAATTTCGCATTTTTTAATTTCTAAACTTGAAAAATCTGGCAGAGTCAACAGTATGGAAGCCACATGAAAAATGTTAAGCTTGTTATTTCTCTACATCTTTATTAGCTGTAAAATTTCTAGTCTTAAAAGAATGGATACGTGCAAAGTTCCACGTAATCATGTCTGATAAAAGTCTACAGGATGGGTAGCTTTTTTCTGAAAACGAGACAGAGTTGTAGTCCTTCTGTCTGCTACAGCCACAACTAGTCTAACCCATTTTGATCGGTTGATGTTTAGTATTTTATAGACTTTTCTCTGCATAATAAAATAGTGTGTAGTGCAAACACTTAAAAATATTATTATTTTTAGGATAAAATATAGTCTCCATGAAATTTATTAAAGCGAACCATTTATTAGGACAACATTGTAAATTATATTGGAGAACTGAATGTTGTAGCATTAGTCATTAAAATCGATATTTAAATGATAGTTTAATTAATTTGGTTTATTAGATTGTCGATAATTTTGTTTTAGTATTTTCTTGAAATTAATACTTAGCTATTATTAATTGTCGTACAGGTGCATAGGTATAACTTTGAGTTATATATCTATCAGGATGTGAAGCTGTCAAAGAAAATTAGATTTCATAAATTAATTAAAAATTTCACTATCAGTGATTTGATAACTTGAATGCATTTCATTCAGAAGCAAAGTGTTTAAATTGATAGAATAAATTGTTTTAAAGCATCTTGTGATGCTACATTCACTTGAAGTAAGGAGTGAAATCTCAGAAATGATAAAATTGTTGGCTATTCTAATTGTGAAGGGATGATCTAATCAAAATTTTATGTCGAGTTTTATTTACAGTTAAATCCAATATTAAATTAATGAGGATTACTTTAATTTGTTTAAAATTTAAATTGAGTTAAAAGATAATTACATCCTTGTTTGTCTTCCTATTTTGCTTCGTTATTCAAGATAAATTAGACAGTTTTAAAAATAAACGAGTAATTTTTACGTTTAATTGAGAACGGCATATTCATTTTATTATTGAACGTTTTATATAATTAGGCATTATAAAGAGATCAATATTTAATAAATATAGGCTATTTATTGATTTTTATACTTTAAGATGACATTTTTTTATCGTTGAGATTGATTAATCGTTCAACAATTTCTTTTAAATACACTTCTAAAAAGAAATAGTGACATGCTCGAGTAGTAACTGCAAAAATTTCTAAGCAACATTAAGTTACAAAATAGATAACTAAATTGAATAGAAAAACTAAAGTGAAAGTTTTTAATACTATAACTGTGAACTGTGCTGTGAGTAACACGTGTATATTATGTGAGACTTTCTTCTAGATTCCCTTATAGTTAAATGTAAGATTTTTCAAGTGCATTACTTTTTATGTTCAATATGGATTTAATGTTAGATGGATATTTTATCTTATCACGGCAAAAATGTAAAGTCAATTTTTAGTTGAATTTTAGAATTAATTGTTCAGCATGTGAGGGAAAAAGGATAAATCATAAAACTATGTTATTAAAGGATATGTTACCTCGTTTTTGTGAAATTATAATTTCCCATTACGCCTCCATGACTTATTTAGCATTGTGATTGTATTACTTAGCATTATTATGTGTCCTTGAATTTTAAACAGTGCAAAATCACCTCAAAATATTCTCAGACAGACAGGTGCTTTTACATTTCTACTTGAATCTGTTTCTCCTTGCTTGATACTAATTTCATTAATATATTGTCTTTGACATTTAAAACAAGAGGAATGTAACTGAAATGAAACTTTTTAGTTAGTAAAAAATTAGGTTTCAAACTCACAAACAAAATTTATAATTATATTGTATTTTATTATGTTTTAAAACTTTAGGTAGATTTAAAAAAGTAAAAACTAAAATAAAATTTAAATTACAGAGCGTCTGATTATCAGACCTGAGATAAATATTTACGAAAAAACGCCATTATATTTATTTATTTATTGATGAAAAACGTCAAAAATATTTACGTAAACATTTATGAAAAATCTCCTTTTAAAAGCACTATTATTTATAAATTGCGTTATAAAATGCACTTAAATACAATAATTTCATTTCAATATGCATACTAAAGTTCAAAATAATAATTAAAGTAACTTTTAAAGATTTTCATCATTCTTTAGTGCATTGAAAAATCATTGAATGATGCAATGGTTTTTGTATACATTGAATCTCGTTATGAATGGGGTATATTTTCATGTAACCAGAAGCTAACGCTATCATTTCAAATTCAAATCATGAATAATTAAATAGAAATCGATTTGAATTCTACAATTTACTAAGATATAATTGTTAACTTCAATATGAATTCTTTAAATTTTTACCCTTATTCAAACTAGAATATGTGGCATTTTGTACATTAAATTAAAGTAATACATAAAACGTACTGCTTGCTTAAAACTGAAAAATATATATCGTTATCGTTATTGAAGCTCCATCCTAATTTTGTATGGACTTTTCTAGTGTAATTTTGTGAATTTAAAATTTACAATTTTTTAATATTTTGGCAAACAATTTTAGAAACAAAATTTTTGGTGCAAAAATGTTAAAAATTCTAGATTTCTTGACAAATTTTGTCAAAAATCTTTAGTTTTTCCGAAAAATACCAGAATATTTACGTAAATATTTATATCAATTGACGTATTCGGCCAAATATTTAAAATATTGAAAAATATTTTTTTGCCAATCAACTCCATTTGACATGAAACGTACATATCCGAAGTCTCAAGTTGATAGAGTTGAAGATAAAAAAGTCGAAAATAAATAAATATCTCACTTCTGCTGATTATATGCTTGAAGTGACAGTAAGAAAGTTTAAGATGTGTCAAAGACTAAACATTTCCAAAATAGAAACATGGTTTATAATTAAACTCAGTAGTGTACAAAGAAAATAGCAAAAATTAATTAATATTAAAAGCAAAACTTATATTTTATTTCAATTCAGTATGTTTTATTGTTATACTTTTAAAAGATGTATAATTTTTTCGAACTTTTCAAACCTAAAGAAAGTTTCTACATTTACAACTAAATGAATGAATTTTGCAACATTAATAGTTTAAAATCTTAAAACTTTTCGTCCCCATTACGAAAAACGTTTCAGACTTTGATCATTTTAAAACTTTCTCTTAAAAATGGTCGACATTTGATCCTTCCATAATTAACAGATTTTCTAAAAACTATATCAACTAGAATTAGAAAGGTGAAATTGCTGATGATTTACTTTTAAATTTTACAAGAATTAAAGTTGATAAAAAATTATATTTTTGTTTAGTTAGTAATAATTTCGAAAGATAAATTATTCACCCCCATCCCATATATGATATGTTTATACTTTGACTCGTGTCAGTATTAAATTCCTTTAAATTTCTACTTAATTCGGCTAAAGTATGTATAGTGTTTAAGGCATAACTTATATTTCAATTGGGATTTATATATTTAGGTAAAACTATAAAATCTTTTCATCCCACCAAGCTTTGCCTATTACAAAGATCTTGTAAGAAGGTATACTTTTTATTTTTTAATGTTTAATAGACTAAAAAAATGTAGTGTATAGTCAGTCTGCCGATTGCAATGCATTATTAAAGAATTCTACCCAATTTCATATATTGAATTTAGTTTAGATACATTTTTATAAAGTATTATGATTATATTGAAAACTGCATTCATAAAAGCTTGGCAATTTAAATGTTTTTTCTAGCAGAATATTTTTTAACTTGAACAAAAAACCTACCGAAAGCCGAAAGTTACCATCATAACTTCATCAATCATTCAAAAAACGTTCAAATAAATATTTAAGAGTTAAAAATAAAAAAGGAGTGACAAGAGTTGAAGCATAAAAATACAATAAGACATGAATGGTTTCTTTTGCCATGTTATAAAAACTATCCTTTCTTAATTGAATCCTTGAATCCATTACCAATTGAATCCTCTGTAAACTAAACTCATTCAAAAATTTAAATTACTCACGAACATGTAAATAAGAGTTCACCGGGTACAAAAACATTTATCCAAGAAAATATTTAATGGGAGGGGAGAATTTCCTCGTCAATTTTCTTCATAAACTAGAGCAGGGCCTGCGTGAAGTTTTAGATCGAAATACCCGAATTCGGGGTTTAGAGATATTCAAAATGGTTCCATCTCACTTTTGTACCCAGCTCCCTACTGTAATTTCAACCATTTCTAACAAGCCTTCTTTCTTTGTTTTGTGAATATTTCATTCTTCTTCTCTATACCACACAGTCAATAGTATAAAACATGTTTCCAAACATTATCAAGCACAACTGCCAATGTTTTAAAACCCTGTGGGTTTTCAGATCGATACGATGAACATCATGGGCACTTTAATTTTATAGGTTTCTCTACAAATTCAATATTATTACATTTCTTCCTTGTCCTTTCACTCCTTTCTAATTATTTGCATCGAACTCAATTTTAAAATCTGATGACATGGGCATTTAACAATTAACATGTAAATTATAGGGCTGCTGCATGTAATTACTACTTTCTATGTGGCAAATATTCCTGTAGCTTTTGACACTTACGAAAGGTTTTAACTTGTAGAAATTACCGATAATTCGACAGTTTTTAGTAGAAACTAAATCGAAAATGTGTACAGCTTTAATTTCCTGCTTTTAATTCCCAATGTATGGTAAATTTGTTGTGTTGGTGAGGAGAGTTTCTGCTTTCATAATCTCATCAAACTTTCGATTCATTCATTTAACAAAGTTAAAAGTCTAAAGTCTAACGGTAAAACTTGTTTGTAATGCTATAAGATTAGAAAACAGAACAAAAAATCAGAGGGGTTCGTTGTTCTCAAGTTAAAAAACTGTGCGAGTTGAAGTTAAAAAGTTAGGTACAAGATGAATGAATAGAGTTAAATTATCATTTACAAAAACATATACGAATTAGATTTTTAGCCATTTTCAAAAGATTGAATTGAATCATCATGAAAGAAAAGGAGAAACAATGTTTTACAAGTTTCAAAAGTATTGTATTTCAGTAAATACATTTGAACTTAGCTTTTGAATGAATGGCTTTTAATATTTAATCTTGAGACGAACTATACAAAAATTCTGAATAGCATTAAGTAGATTTTGCATTCATAAACGGCAACTACCTAAAAGTAACGTTCAATATTTCAATCTGATAAAATGTTAGAAGCTCAAGATAATGGATGCCATTAATTATTAAACCTAGCTAAAAGTCAGACAGACATTTAGGTGCAATAACAATAATATTAATATCATGTTGTTCACTTCAGACACATTGTTGACATACATGATTATATTCGCCTCCAACTCTCTTTTCCTATATTGACTGTCTCCAATTCAGGTGTGGAGAAATGGCAACTCTCGTCTTGCCATTTATTTATACCTTTATATAATTTTATATGTATAAATTAATGAACAGGGCAGCCCAGATAAAAGTAATCCAATTCCATCCATATGTTTCGACAAAAATAAATTAAATATTTGCATAGAGAAATTTACAAAATAAAAAATAACCCAGAATTATAGAAATAAAAAAACTGCGAACATTTCAACAAAAGTTCTAAACTTTCATAATTTGATTAGAAAAATAAAATATGTTGAAATTCAAACATTTAAAGCTATTTCCATGTACATGTATTTTAACTCGGTACATTAATTTTCCATGCTTAGTTTAATATTGGAACACCCTGTACAAAAATCTAAGGTCTGGTCTGCTGTTCTGGTGTGCCACGGCATTGTATAATATATATAATAGGGTTATCAGTTATCAGAATTACGATGGTTATGGTTATTACACTCCATCTAATAGTCTTTCCTTTCATCGTTGGTAAAATTTTCTTCGTGTTCACATAAGAGATTTAGAAATGGCAAACTCACACAACATAATATTATTCACATTTCACATCACAATGCAGATTTTACATGCACCAAACGGATGAAATGAAAGGGGTATCGGTGTTGGGTGACCCCAGACAGCGAGGCTCTCAGCTCAACGTGGCATGGATTTTTTTACCATGAAGTTGGTCTGAGTCTGGAGTTTCACATGAGAAATCACATTTAGACTCATTTTCAATCCCATCCCCAGCAGTAATGTTTCCAAAATAAATGAATATTTTGACGTTTACACGATTTTCAGTACAAATGTTCGGAAATCGCTTTGGTTTGGCTTCTTAGGTATTATTAACACGCACAGGTGAGAGGTAGCCTAATAACTCTAATCAAAAGAAAGTCCATAATTAATGACAATTCACTAAAACCTCAATAATTTACACATGTATAAAAAAGAATCCGAAAATTCGGGGAAAACACCTATCAGAGATGAACAAGCTGGGGGTTCCTGCAAAGAAAGATCCTGGAAACTGACTTCGTCCTTGGTGAAGTTTGCACTTTTGTAGATGATCGTCCTCGTATGTGAGTATGTGAAATTTCTGATCATACATGTACTTGCACAATCCATATGCAAATTTAGAATGTATGTTCAATGATCACATCAGATGTGCGCTCTGAGTACAGAAAATTAATCCCTGGCCTGGCCTGGCCTAGCTCATGGTAACCCTACTGACTGGTACTGCGATTCTATAATATAGCTGGTACTTCGACATCGTACAACTTTGAACATTTATATAATGTAGTCCGTTTGGCATGTGCCAGGCAAGAACAACTGAATGAGTCCAACTCTTTGACAAAAGTTATCCGCAGACAACAACATTCATTACAAAGGGTCATCTGCATCTAACTTACAATCAACATGTATTATCGTATGAATAGAAAAGGTGGACAAAAGCCAAAGGAATACTCGGAGGTTGACCAATACTGCCCCTATAGAACCTTCAATTAGAAATATCTCGATCCATCCTCCTAAATCGCAATTACACAATTTAAGCGTCTAGTCTACACAAAGATAAAAAGGATGTTGTATTATTTCAAAGCTTGTTTTATTTTATTTTATTCATCGTCTTGATACCAATTCAATTGAAATCTTAAAATAAAAGCTGCAGCTGAATCCAATCCAGTCATGTCAAAATCTGTATTTGCCAATACAAATGCAAACAACGAGCACTGACAAAAGTTGCTTTTAAAAAATGCTATCAGCTATGCTACCAATACCTTGGTTTATGACACGGACACGGGCATTATTTTCCGTTGGTACTAGCCAGCTATATTACTTACTTTTATTGCTAGAGTTCGAATCTTTGCATCTTTTATCATATTATGCAAAGAAAGCTCTTTGAATTTTATATA
>JAQFZZ010001584.1:0-10688 GCA_034696405.1 Isotoma caerulea
GCATCTAATAATTTTTTCATCTCAGCTAAAATACTGTCGTAAATTACATGAGTATTTTGTAGACCAAACTTTGCACTCAACTTTTCAGTCAGATTGTTCTTCAAATCTTCCCTGGAGTATTTAACAGCAAACACCAACTTGTCAAGGAACTCGTTGATTTCCACGTCGGCGTTTGGAACCGATGACATAATATGTTTTAAATTTTTAATCACATCTTGCCTATCATCTTCTTTAAATCTCCATCGTTCAGCATTATTTGATATACACAAAAATTCATCTTCTTCCGTAATTGGTTCCATTTTCAGTTTCAATTCTTCATCAAGACCAATATTGGTGCAAACAATTAAATCTTTAGTGTCGCATTTGAAGAAGCTAGATTCCTGTTTGATGCGATTGTACGACGCAAAATATTTTGGCAATGCAAAATCGTTGTTCGCCGCTGTTGAAAATAAATTTTTCATTGTAATTTTTTTAGTTTCGTCAGATTTGTGTTTGGCTTGGAGAAAACGGCACCACGTATTGTTTTCGTCGTCTTTATAACGGATAACCAAGTCATCAAATTTATCAGCTTCTTCTACTTCCGTCCTTAAACAAAAGTCGTAATTTTTCTCTGCAGCTCTAAATGCAAAATGCATCAAAATTTCTATTTGGTAATTCACTCCGTGCTGTGATGTACGAAGTCCTTTCAGTGTGGTCGGTAATATTTCCAAATCGTCATTATCTGATCTTTGTGTTTTTGAACCGGATGGAGGAGAATTCGCGAGTTTTCTTTTTCCACTCATTATAATGTTACTTTACAATGTCACTTTCAATTATTTATATTTATTGGGATTATTTTTCACACGCACTTCATTTTATTTTTACAATTTTTGAATACTTGTTAAGACATTAAAATATATCATATTATGGCGTACTTAGGTTCAGAATATATGTAAAATGTATTAGTTTCACTTGAATAGTATTTCACAAAAAATAATCCTAATTTATATATTTCAGATCTGAAAAAAGAATTCATATTTTCATTGGTTAATCATAGTTTTGAGTTATTAAATTGTTTTTTAATAAAATTAGACAAAAAAGAGATATTTTTTACCTTCCTATACTTAAATCCTAATATTTCTTAAACTTATTATCACTGTGTGGATGTGTGTTCAAATCAATATGGTCTGAAAGAACAAATGAATCTTAATAGTTCAATTATATACGTTTTTCTTATTTATCATTAATGATTCATTATGCATATCAAATCATACATATGAACGTAAATTCATTTAAGTCAGTACTGGCGAGTAACAAATATTTTCGTACATGGAGATTCGGAAATGAATGTACATGGAGAATATAGCTGATTGATGACCACTCATAATGTCACTTCCAATTATTTATGTATTAAGGGATTTTATTTTCGTAACCTTTGGGATTATTTGTGTTAAAATTTTTTATGTCTTGTAGAAAATATTTCAATAAGCCAAATCGCTTTGAGTATTGTTACTTTCAATTTGAATCTGAAAAATATAAAAAAAATTATTGGTATAATAATTTGTCTAAATTTATAATAATAATCAAATTATGAAAATATTTAAAAAATAGGAATAATTTTATACCTTCATTTATGAGTTTGAACTTGTTTACTCTCTGCTTGTCTCTAAATTGACTCATTATAACTGAATGTCTCATGTTTAAGTACCAATAAATTATGCACTATAAATATTTTCAAAATGTGCAAAAAACGTTTAATCCCCCCTAAATCATACAGAGCAAATCTGTAATAAACCAGGCAACAACATCTGTTTGCTCATTACATAAAAGACGTTTCGCATATATATATAAGATGGCATTAAATATTATTAGAACACGTTTTCGCAATCTCTGTTGGAGGTTGTGTTATGCACATAGTTAATAAAGCAGTGTAAACAGTGTGTGACAATGAAGCGCGCAGCTAATCATTTACAATAATTTTTCCTAGGTGAGGGGATGGTAGTTAGGGCAAAGTTTCAAAAATGTCATTCCTTCATGTCTAAAACTTAATTTAAAGTTTAAAAATTGAATTTTAAAGATGAAGGAGAATATATTTGCCCCTTTTCAATTAGCTATCTTATCGAAAAATTTAATCATGCATTTTGTAAAAAAAAGTTCGAGGTGAATTGATTAAAAACTACTGACTTATCACAATTTTAGTGGACCAGCTTTTAAGCCTTAATTTTTAAATTGCTCATAGTGACAATTTGTTTGGAAACCAAGTGGAATTTGGGTGAAATTAAATTGAAGGTAAAAGATAGGCAATTTTAATTCGTTTTTGATTGGATTATTTAATCCAATCAAAAACAATATTTAAAAGTTTTAAAACTTTTTCTTTGAAGTAAATATATAAGTTTAACCATAAATTCCCAAAATATCCCCCCACTTTAGACCCTCATACAAATTCTATACCACACCCATTCCTTCCCACTTCCAGTATATATTATTTAAAGTAGAATCAAACTCGGTCAACGCGCTGGTCGATATACAGATTTCAATTAGACAGCAGTTAAAAAATACACCCGGTTTCAAAAGCGTCCACTATCAAAATTGGAAACTTAATAAACATTTAAACAAACTTCATAATAGGTTACTTGAAAGAGTTTTGATTGAAACCAAAACACTTTTTCTTGGACATTCTTTAAAAAGGATTGGAACCCAAATAGAATTAATTATAAAAACATTTAAAAAAATTTAAGATCTAAAATAGACCTGTTTAAATTATAGAGAATCTAAAATCTGAAATATATTTTTTAACGGGTTTTATTGGAAAAGAAAATGTTTTTAAAAAGTTTAAAATCTAAAAAACATTTTTGAAATTGCTAAAACTATTCAAAATCTATGATGGAAATTGGAAATCATTAAAAATGTTAAAAAACTGTTGACATATTGATATGCAATTGACATATAAAATCTGCTATTTTCATATCGTTTCTGTCGCTCTATTGCGAGTTCTGATTCTGTGAAGCTAATTGAAGCTGATCAATGTAAGCTAATTGTCCTTCTAATTCAGATAGCAGTTCCAATTTCAGAGTGACCCTAACGTTCTAACATTAGCCGTTCATTAATCATGCTCAAGTTCATTCAATTGATGACCTAACATTTGTGTCCTTTTCACCTCAAACTCTCTAATATAGTCCGAAACAGAGTAATTTGGCTTCTTAAAATGCGTTCTCTGCTGTTTTATGTTTTATGCTTGCTGCAAAGCCAATGGGAAATATTCAACTAAATCACACTGCATCCGAATCAGTCAAACCATTCATTGAACTTACTAACATACTTCTAGCCTGCAATTTTGAAAGCACGTCTAATTTCATCGTGATTCCTGCCCCTTGTAGTACATTTCTATCCCTACTCGTCACAATCACAAACATCTTTTCATATTTTGCAAATTAATAATTTGGATGATCTTCAATACCTCAGGATAACTAACATCCACGTTGCCAATCACCAATTTAACCAAGTCGTACTACTCTGTAGAATGAAAGATGCGATGTATTCGAAATACTCTAAAAGAACTACTCTCATTTTTGTTATCCCCAATTACAAGTTTCAAAACAGAATCACGCAGCGTCTCGTAATTCTCTCCATGAAGCCAAACGCAACTTGATAAAATGTCAATAGCAAATTTCCTGCACAAGTTTCCCAATCCCACCAAAACCAGTGATTAACATTAAATTATTTTTGAATTAAAATTATCTTTAATTTCTTGGAGCTGTTTTTCTCTTTCGGAAAAGTTTCCGGAAGAAACTGAAGGCTGCACTGGAGGTTATTAATCCTGTGCTTTGAGAGGAAAATTGAATTTAACAGCATAAAAAACGGTTTCTTTTATTTTCCTCTGTGTTTTGTAATAAAGCAGATACAGCAAAGTTATTAATGAGGACGGTAAATGATTGAAAAATTTTTGATTGGTTTTTATACACATTTTTCTGATTTTTATTATAATAATACGTGCATATGGCTCAGTTTTAATAAGCAATTTTTATTTATTTTGGTAAAACAAACAATATAATCGAGATAAAAAGTTTATGTATCGAGGAATGCAATTTTTTTTGTCTCCCCCTCCGCGTGCTTATGCTTATGGAATTAACGAGATAGTCCAACGGTCCCTTCGGCCAAAACCATTTCGGCCAATTTTTGAAAAACTCCATTTTTTCGACAAATTCTTTAAAAACTTGAGTGCATACCATTTGGGCCAGTGCAAAATACCATTAGGGCGAATACTATAATTTTTGCATGTATATGCAACTTGGAGTAGAGATTCTTTTATTGGAAGATGCTTTTAATGCTCAGAGCCTCAATTTGCACATCAGCGAAACTGTTTTCCGACAAGGCCAGTATTCTCTCTTGGTAATGTACCAATTCCGAAGGGCAAATAAAGGATAGCATATATAGAGGTTATCATCAGTACACTAAAAAAGATGTCAAGAAAGGAAATACACAACGAAATATTATAGAGTCAGGAAACAGTATAGTAGGGAACTGCATGACATTCTTAAATCGGTTAATTCATAAATGGCTTGTGAAGAAGCCTTCCGAAAATGGATCTCAAAACTCAAAGACTTTTACCTTAATACTGATTGGTGCATACTTTTTTATAATGAAATATATGTGTGTGGTTTTTATAATTGTTTGAAAAAAAACGAATTTCTGCATTGGCCGAAATGACTTTAAAAAACGTGTAGTAGTTAGTTCGAGTTATCTTGAACTGGTAACACAAAAATGAATTTGTTGTGTGATTTTGCTGGATAAAATGTCAAAATTATTTTTTTAAATGTGTTTTTAATTTAAAGTAATTTACAAAATGTGCACAAAAAGAATCGACAACTGCTGCATTAATTATTATTATTATTTTCTCCGAAATTGGGAGTCAAATCAGCGTCGAGGACCATCTGGATCACTTGTTGGTCCATTTGTTCACTGCTGCAAAAATCAATTTAAATTTTAGCGCGTTTTTTAAAAATGAAACTTGCATATAGACTAACTTTGGATTTGGCGCATTGTTAAGAGCCTGGAAAAGACTCGCTTGGAGAATGTCCGATGTTGTTCCTGGACTTTGTAGCAAATTACTCGAAGTACTACTAGCTGGTCTTAATGTGACAAAATCGGGTATTCTAGACTCTGCTGATAATGGGTTGGGTGATTGGGTGACACTGACCCTGGCTGTGATGGGCTCATTACAAATAAGTTACTCGCCGTGTCCATACTACCAACAAAAATTTGTATTTTTCTAAATCCGCCAACTAATGCCACAAAACTAGTTTAAACCCAACTTACGACATATCCGGCGGGTTAAAATAAGGTGAACCAGGTTGCATCAAAGAAGCTAACTAAATGTATCGTCCCATACAATGTCGCTGCCAAAATTTTGATTTCCTCCAAATTTTCACAACTGATAAAAGTCAATTGAACTAACGTTCCCCTAAAATGTTTTTAAAAAAATTCTAACCACACCCCCTCTACATGAGTTTTAAGAAATTTCGAAAAGTGATTATTCAATATAGCTCATATTAACGCCATAGTGTCCTTTTAAAATGTATTTATTTTTTCAAAATGAACCATATAACAAAAACAAATTTCTGAAATTTTGAAAATTTTGGGTGTGTCCCATACAACTTTGATAATTTTTCTAACCAGGTTGCTGTTCGTCTACATGAATTTTCGAAGCGTTAAACGAATCTGGAAACAAAGTTGTACACAAAGCATACTAACACAGTGGAATAGCAGAATAAAAAGTAAACTCGATAGGGAAACTGAGCCACCTGTTATCAGCTCACCAGAAGCTTTCTTGCTCCAATGTAATTTAAAGGGATTCAGTCAGCGCCTCTACAATCTCCTCACCATAACTATTTTGTCAAAGTGTATCTCTCCCATATATTTTTTTCAATATGGCAGGCCCCATATGAGATTACTTTCACCGGCTCATTCTTACATCTATTTGTTCTAGTACATATATGTCTATGGTTGTACATTAATAAATTTTTTTCGAGCTTGTAGGACAACAGCAACCTATAGATATTTCGAATCGAAAACTAGGGGGGGTGGCCTAAAAATGTGGTCGTACGCAATCAGTAACTACAATACTAGAACCCCAATTGATAATTAAAACCAATTTATTAATATATTGTTTTTTATCAAAAAGAAAGATAGCATTGCCAAGATAGGGTTCAACAGTATCAATAGCATTGGTATGATACAGTACAATAGCACTGATAAGATAGGGAATATTAACATGGGTAAGATAGGGAATATTAACATGGATAAGATAGGGAAATAGCATGGGTAAGATAGGAATCGATAGGATTAGTAAGATAGGGAGTAATAGCATTGGTAAGATAAGCTTTAGAACATTGGTAAGATGCAGTACAATAGCATTGATGAGATAGGGAATATTAACATGGGTAAGATAGGATTAGTAAGATAAGGAGTAATGGCATTGATAAGATAAGCTTTAAAACATTGGTCAGATACAGTATAGTATCATTGATAAGATAGGGAATATTTACATGGGTAAGATAGGGAAATAGCATGAGTAAGATAGGGTTAGTAAGACAGGGAGTAATGGCATTGATAAGATAAGCTTAATAGCATTGGTAAGATACAATACAATAGCATTGGTAAGATACAATACAATAGCATTGATAAGATAGGGAATATTTACATGGGTAAGATAGGGAAATAGCATGAGTAAGATAGGGTTAGTAAGACAGGGAGTAATGGCATTGATAAGATAAGCTTAATAGCATTGGTAAGATACAATACAATAGCATTGATAAGATAGGGAATATTAACATGGGTAAGATAGGGAATATTAACATGGGTAAGATAGGGAGTATTAACATGGGTAAGATAGGGAATATTAACATGGTAAGATAGGGAATATTAACATGGGTTAGATAGGGAGTATTAACATAGGGTAAGATAGGGAATATTAACATGGGTAAGAGGTAAATTGCATGGGTGAGGGGTGACCTTTTGACCTTATTAACATTTAAAATTGTTCAGAATGACCTATAGATTGTATATACCAAGTTTCATTACTGTAAGCCCCATTGGTTAAAACATACCCCCTGGGGGGTGAGGGAGGGGGGTGACCGTGTGACCTGATTAACATATCTAAGGCCTGACCCTAAGATATTCACTCCGTGTACCAAATTTCGTGACCGTAGGTAATTTTACTATACTACAACTTGTTCCCTTGGGGGAGGCAATGGGGCTTCTTGGGTATTAACTGCCGACCCTGTTTGTTGCCAACGGTTGTGGTTAAAGTGAAAAAGTATCTAACTTTTACTCACTATATGAGTTTCCTGTATTTGGGACGTTACATTTAGTCTGCTTCCAAAATCTGTTGTGATTTGTGATGGACTCTGCCATCCTGGACTCTGCCATCCTCCACTATGACACAATCCAAGGAACAAAATCAGGTGGTTTAGCAGGTGAATAATATTTCCCAAACGCCTCAGATTTCAAAATATTGGGGTGCAAAAAAGTCAAATTGGCTAAATCTTGAATTTTATCAGCTAGTTTTTGATTGCAAAGATCGTGCAGGTTGAAAGGTGCGAAGTGGTAAATATTTCTGTCAGAGTGGATCCATGCGATTGTTATCGCTCCGGGGAGAGAGTCGGCGAATCTTAACAAGAATGTGCCTGGCTCGCAGAATGTAAGGAGCGAGTTTTCTGCGTGCAGTCTGTCCACGAGACCGAGAATTAACCCGTCCTTCCACAGGTCTTTTAGATTTGTCTCTTTTTTTGATATGAAACGGAGGGCTTCGTAAAACCATTCCCAGAATGAAAAACCGAGGTCGGGTAGATTTTCTTTGCAAAACTCGTTCCAGGTTATGTACTCCCTGTGGCTTACGTTCCTGTTTATTACAGTTTTTCGTTAGCCAGGGGCAAAAATGTGCCGGGCAAAAATAAATTTTTGAGCAAAAACGTGCCGGGCAAAAATAAATTTTTGAGCAAAAACGTGCCGGGCAATAAAAAATTTTAGGCAAAAATGTGTCGGGCAAAAAAAGTTTTGGAAAAAAATGTGCCGGGCGAAAAAAAAATTTAATCAAAAATGTGCCGGGCAAAAAAACTTAAGGTAAAAATGTGCCGGGCAAAAACAAATTTAGGGACAAATGTGCCGGGCGGAAACAACTATAGTTAAAAATGGGCCGGGCCAAAAAAAAATTCAGCAAAAATGTGCCGGAAAAAAAATAATTTTTGAGCAAAAATGTGCCGGGCAAAAAAAAATTTAGGAAAAAATGTGCCGGGCAAAAAAAAATTTAGGAAAAAATGTGCCGGGCAAAAAAAAGTAGAGAAAAATGTGCTTGGCAAAAAAAATTATAGGTAAAAATGTGCCGGGCAAAAATAAATTTAGGGAAAAATGTGCCGGGCAAAAAAAAGTTTTAAGGAAAAATGTGCGGGGCAAAAAAAGTTTTGGATAAAAATGTGCCAGGCAAAAAAAAATTAGGGAAAAATGTACCGGGCAAAAAAATTATGGGTAAAAATGTGCCGGGCAAAACAATATTAAGGGAAAAATTTGCCGGGCAAAAAACATTTTGGGTAAAAATGTACCGGGCAAAAAAAATTAAGGGGAAAATGTACCGGGCAAAAAAAGTTTTAGTCAAAAATGTGCCGGGTAAAAAAAATTTAAGGAAAAATGTACCGGGCAAAAAACGATTTTAGGCAAAAATATTCCGGGCAAAAAAAGAATATTAGGGCAAAAAAACGTACTTGAAAGCCTTCTGTTTGAGCCACCGTAAATGATCTTCAGTGAGTCCGCGTCCAGTTGCAGCATGAAATTTAAGAGAAAGAATTTGTGCAAGATCTGACCAACTGACCCTGTTGGGTACTTGGAAAGGAATCCTGTTGATTTCACCAAAAGCATTGTCCCAAGTTATCGTGGCCACCGCTAGGGCTTCTTGACTTCCGTGGCTTATCACAACCACTGGGAGCGATAAAGCGTGGATCTGTGAAAAAATAATTAAGGGAATTTGAAACACCAACATGTAAAAAACCCGAGTTTTTTTGTTATTAGGAGGGGAATTTAAAGCAAAAAGTATTTGACGGTGGTTGGATTCGAACCTGCAGCAAAACTTTTACGAGTTAATATTTTTTTGGTTTCTGCAGAAACCAGACCGCGAGAGCCGACTTGCGATTCAACGCTTGTGTGAAATCGCAAAAAGCTCGCGGCTCGACAGTGCGCCGGGTCGGCCGAGCGCTGTCGCAGGGGCATAACTCACCTTTATTTTAAGATCGCCCACTGCGAATTCCGATTGAAAAAGTAGGCAAAATTTTTCTTCCATGACGCACTCAGAGTTTTGAATTCCTCCTTTTTTATCAGCCCTTTTGATCCTTTTTAATTGGATGCTTCTAAAGTTAGCGATGAGTCTTTTTGCGTCTTTGTTGTACTCGAGGTTTGTTAATCCGTTTGCGATTTCACCACTTTCTTCTAGTTTGTCTGAGACGCTTAAAGTTCGCGCTTGCGCTTCGCTTATTATTTTTGTTGTCACTGCGGGCGTCGTCATTTGGATGTTTAAACGCGTTCCTACTAATAGTGAAACTGATAAGGGCGAGGGGAAACGCGTTCCAAGTTTCATCACCTAAGAAAAAATTGGTTGCCTTTAAATAATTGAAACTTTCCCGTAATTAATTGAAAAGCGCCCCAAAATAGTAGAAACTTTCCTTAAAATAGTGGACACTTTTCCAATTAAATATAGAAACTTCGCATTATTTTAATAGAAATTTTCCCCAAAACAAATAGAAACTTCCGCCAAAAAAATTTAAAAAAAACTTACTTGAGGCGGTTGATTTTCGACGATGAATCCAAAATTGATTAAATCGATGATAAGCGTGTTAAAGTCCTCGATAAGATTGTTAACAACTCCGGCGAGATTATTTTCGCTCATATTTCCCGTATCGAAATTCGCGATAAGAATTGGATTTCTTTTTTGTAAAGCTTGTGCTTCCTTCAGACGTTGCCGACTCGTCCATAAAAGTTCGGCTAATTCTTCGCACCACATTCGAAGTTTGTTTAGAGTTTCGGAATTGTTTGGACTTGGAAGTCCGTTCGCTAATTGTTGCTGCTGGAATTTCCATTGAGCGATTTGGGTGAAAATTCCCGTTTGTAACTCGGAACAGTCGCGGCGGTTCTCGTTTACCCGCTTCTCGTATTCTCTCATTAGTAAGATTAAGTTGCGGATCTGATTTTTGTTGAATTTAAAAAATGGGAAAAAGAGAAAAATATTTTTAAAAAATTTTAAAATGGGAAAAAATTTTTTTGAATGGTTGAAACATTTTTAAAATGAGAAAAATGGGAAAAATGGGGAAAAAGGAAAAATGGGAAAAAAGGAAAAATGGGAAAAAAGGAAAAATGGGAAATATGGGGAAAAAGGAAAAATGGGAAAAAAGGAAAAATGGGAAAAAAGGAAAAATGGGAAATATGGGGAAAAAGGAAAAATGGGAAAAAAGGAAAAATGGGAAAAAAGGAAAAATGGGGGAAAAGAAAAAATGGGAAATATGGGGAAAAAGGAAAAATGGGAAATATGGGGAAAAAGGGAAAATGGGAAAAAAAGAAAAATGGGAAAAATGGGAAAAAATAAAAAATGGGAAAAAATTTAAAAAAGGAAAAATGGGGAAAAAGAAAAAATGGGAAAAAAATTTAAAAAAGGAAAAATGGGGAAAAAG
>JAQFZZ010001585.1:0-10683 GCA_034696405.1 Isotoma caerulea
TTTGAGACTTGGCATTTTAAAATATCGTATAGAATGTCAAACTAATAATTCACACTTTGTACACAGCTACTATTTATTTTCCTAAGAGTTACAATCATCATGATCATCATCACTTCAAACGATTTCAAGACCGGAGGTGGCCTTACTTATAAGGAGTTGTAAAAGAATGAGTGCCGAATGAACCAAAAATATTTTCATGGTTTTAAACCATACGGTGTGAAAAATTGAATTAGATGTGATGAGTGTTATGAGGCGTTCTGGTGATTAATAACAAGCGTTTCCTCATCACATTCTTTTTAACGTCCGAATGATTTTTAATGGAGTTATGGTTGAATTCACTGTGCTCAGCCGTGTTATTTTTTAAAGAAGAAGTTACATTCAGCTATTGGTCAAAATTCTTGCAGGGAATGCCAAACTTCTTGACTATAATCATATACATTGTTATATTCAGCTTGTTTCCTCAAGTGTGCATAATATTTATTTTACTAAATGCTTGTAAAAGAACATTGCAGTCGTAAAGTTGATTGAGTGGGTGAGAGAGAGAAAGAGACCGTGGTTGTAGACCATTCAATAATACTAATCATAAATGCATAACCATATGCATATTACAAATAGCCATGTTAGTTCTTTTTTTTCTACAAAAGCTAAAGGGGCAAAAGGAGTTGAGCTAAATTAGATGTGAAAGCAAGTGGTGCTAAGGTCTAATGAAGCGAAACATTTTAACGACTTGGACAGACTCTCACACGCACACAAAAACAACAGAAACATACATAACATTCTTTATGCATTCATTTCATCTCAAACTATGAACAAATCCCCCTATGCATGGCCCATACATACATTTAAACCCCAATTGAAATGAAAGGTATTGAAAGTTTTCGAGATAAAAAAATCAATAGAGAACTTACAACATAAGTACCAGCATGTTGTCCCTATTAAGGGTCTATCTTGACCAAGACTTCCTCATGCTTTGGTAGTTCCTTTTAAATCTAAGTTATTGTTTATGAGAAGACGGCACTTACACGAACAAACTTTCGTGCAAATCCCAATCCTTTCATTTATTTATTTATATCATATAAAGTTTGCTTTATAAACTTTGGTTCGTGTTGTTATGTGCTGTTATTAGAGGATAGGATCAGTTTAGAACTGTGCATTATTGATGAAGATTATGAGATGATATTTGCTTTGCTTGCTTAATAATTTGTTTGACTAGATGAGGATGAGATACATATTCCATGGTAAGGAAGCAGCATAATGCATAATTGAGTTTAGTATACAAGTTTTAAAGATGTAGTTGCTTGTTTTGTGAAGCTTATTTAAGGGTCTGCATCAATGAATATTTTATATTCATTATTTTATGTTGAAGACGATTTGAAAAATGTATTTTTAGAGAGAGAGAGAGATTCTGAAAGAAATGTAAGAAAATTATCAAAACCTTAATTTTGAAATTGTATAAATTTCTATTTGTATCGTAGTCTGTTTTTTATTTACACGTATATAGTATGGATACAGTCAACAGTAGTACTATGTTCTATACAGGGAATTGACAAATTTTGTAATGCTGTATAAAAACAGTGATTCCTAAGCTACCCTACTCTTAAGATTTCACCCCAGTTTGTTTTGTTAGTTGCTGGATAATTATGACGGCTCACTTAACTTATCTCATCATCATGAAGATTCAACTGTGTGCTTTGCTTTCTCTTTCGTTTTATCTTTGTTGCTTCTTTCTTTAAGTCAATAATTTGCTTGACTAATGATGATGCTTTAAATCGTGAAACAGTTTCTCATATTTTAGGGCTAATACTTTGGGATCATAAACAAAATTAATCTTTGACTTGTATATGCTGCCCTACTTGTTTGTTTATTCTTTTCTAGCTTCAGTTTCTGATACAAATACCATACCTCAGCTAGATATTTAATCATAGATTTTCGGTTTTTGAAAAGAGTGTTGGATTTGTATTATTATTATCAATTGTAGTTATTGTGGTAAATCGTTAAACTAAAAATGATTTTAAGATTGCAACATTCAAAATATGTGATATGAATATTCTCGTTAAAATCTAGAAACAAAATCTAGAGAATATTACATTATAAAAAGGTACATTGAAAAAAGAATTTTGCATAATATACTAAAATGTGTAGCTGACATTCAGAAAAATGTCACTCAGATAATTTTATTGTATTACAAACAATGATTTTCATATGCATTTTGTTATGCAACTCAAAGAGTAAAGTGGAAAGGGGAATCTGACTATTGTCCAATAGAACTAAACAAATACACATGAATATTAAAGTTAAAGCCAAACTTATTTTAAAAAGACAAATAAATGCTTTATAAAAGAAGTCACAAAAGGTAGTCAATGAAAAGTCAATGCTGTTAAATAAAAAAGTATACTCTATTCTATACATAAGTACATTTCATAACTACACACAGAAGTCGGGAAGTATTTTCATTGATAGAATTGAATATACATTAGGTGGTCTAGGTGCAAACAGTTTTTTCTCCACATTACTACCTCTATATCAAGTGTCACTTTCCAAAAGCCAAAAAAGTCGGATTGAAGAGGGAAAACGGTCGAGTTGGCAGAAAATCTATTGGAACATTCGTCTTATTGTTTTTCAAGGGTTCTTCAAAGAAGAAAAAAAGTTTTACAGTTTAGCAGAATAACACGCGCCTATGGAAAAATATGTAACCTATGTTGTGATTTGAGTAATGGAACTTGAAGAGATTCTAGACCATTCAAACTTTTTCATACTTGCTAATCTCTCATCCAACTACTTATGTATAAAAGCTGCACGCAATATGCTGATACTCTTGAATCGAATGTATTGACAGAAAAAACTATACAGAGATGAGCAGAACTTTACTAAAGATCGTGAAGAGGATTGTGACAGTTGACAAAAGTTTGTCCATCCGTTCCATTGTCCGCGTAAAATATTGAATCCCGCAGCCCGCATTAAGTAAGTAGTCGAGAAGCCCTTGAATAAAGACTCTCAAGTATCAAAGTCCCAATGAAAAATAAAAACTCTGGGGAAAAATTGACAAAGAATATAAGTTTTTGTTTGAAGCAAGTATTGCGTCATGAACACAAAATAAAGCTTAAACAGCACAATGTTTTATTTTTACAAGGCTCTAGTCTAAGTGGATACCTTATGCTTATGATAACTTTTAGAGAATTCTTTTGTGGACTTTGTTCCTTTTTCAATAGTACCTAAATGGATTGTGTAAAAATAGCTTTTGTTGGTGTAAATTTGCAAACTACCGTGCAGTAATCTACATGTTTAAGATGCAAAATTTTAATAAAATATAATTATGCAACTATCAGTAGAGATAATTTCTAAGATAATTAATTATTGAAAAAGGAGAATAAAACAGTAGTTCATGCTATGAAGCAAAAATGAAATTACAATAACTGCTGTTAATATAGTTATTTACTCTAGATAAAAGATTGCATTGCACACCTCTTATCCATTTAAAATGGTATCTATTTATCACATCATATCAACACATTAAAAATTAAGGGTATTATAGAGCGGTATTGGATTGAAACTTCATTTACGAAAATGAAAATGGACAGGTACCTAAGTGGAAGGGTTGAATTTTGAAATGGAGGACAAAAGTATCAATTAAGAAATGATAGCAGGAAAGCTATGTAGGTAGGTATATACATGATGTCAAGTAAATGCCTCATCAAAATCTAAGTAGATGGTAAGAACATTAAATTAATACACGGACCCTCCCCCTTATACCTGCTTTACAGAAGGAATGAAGAAATAGAAATTAAAAGTGGAACTTCTAATAACAGAGTATAATATGTACGCTCGGAATACAATATAATATTAATATACAAAGTCATAAAAGATAAAAGGGTTGCCGCCGGCTCAAAAGCAAACTTTGTAATAAGAAAGATGAGATAACATAAATGAATTAGCTTAAAATGATGATTATGTTCGGATAATTGATAATATATTTCTTTATCTAGCAAAAAGAGGCTGATCTTGCTCTCAGGTCGGCTTCTTCGTTAAACTGCACTATATTTCTTATTCCTACTATCATATCATAAGCGAAATCAAATGAATTATTACTATTATATCCCCTTTTTATATTTGTTTCTTAAGTACATAATAATAAAGCTAACAGCAGCAAGAATAAAAAGATGGATCAATCGATAAATTTTCAATTTTTATTTCGTAACATTGCATTAAACAGGGCTTTCTTGGCTTTGAATCTTTGACAGATGAAATATCTTGGAAGAGAGATGCGTCGGGTGATAAGAGAGACTAAACTGCTTAAGGGCACTAGTAAAAACCAACCAGGTCATGTATAACAAATAAGTGCTTGAAAGATTTGGTACTTGGACTGGGTACTCACAGCCGAATCGATCCACTTATTTCATATTGATAAATATTAGATTTCTTATCGCCTTTTTATAATGAAACATGACAATAGATTAGTACCTACAATTAGCTGATACTGTCAACTTCAACAAACTCTTTGAGAACAAGGAACAAAGATTCATTTTGTCCTCACTCTACTACTTCAATGATCCACACAATTAATTAATACTCTGGTTGAAGTGAATGTGTCTCTTGTCCTTAAAGAACGAAGCTTATCTTCATCTAATTCATGAAGCAATAATGACAACTTGTGCGTTAAACATTTATTGTTTATTATAATCTTTGTTCCTAGATTATCGATTTCTAATACACATCTTTCTTTTCATTATAAAATGCATTCAAATATGCCAGTCGGTTTTTATTTTCGGGCAATATGTACACCTTGTATTTTTGATAAGATGGGATAAAGCACGTTTAAATTGAAATCTCTTTCTTTTATTTGTGAGATAAAAAAGATTTTCTGTTCCATAGAAAAATGTTTTTGTGGTGACTGTGGTGTGGCAAAAGTTGCAACGCGTAAAAGTATAAGTCAGCTTGATCCTTGATTCATACAAATTAATCTAAAAGTGATTCGGTTTCTCAATACAGAGAAAGTTGTATGAAGTTAGATGGAAGTAGATATAACTTTGTAATCGTTTGTATACAATTGCATATGTTGTATAGTTTCACAGTTCAAAAAGTTCATAGAAATAAGTTTTAATGAAATGCAGGAATTTTTATAGAAGAATGCATTCAGCAAATAAATCAAAAAAGCATAAATAACAGTGTTAGCTAGGAAGATAGGCGAAGAATCGAAAGGACTAAAAGAGAAAAACAACCCACTAGGCACACTCTATTATGCATCAACACTTCCCATGTTTGATACGAAACATTCGGCAAAAGTGTTCAAATCTCTTCAAATCAAAAATCATGAAACTGGCTTTTGGTACTTTACCCTTCTATGATTATGATTATTATTTATACGGTGATTGTGATGATGATTTGAAGAAATGTGAAACCCGACCAATAAATTCCATTGCATATTAGCCACGAGACAGGTCTTTTGCTGAGAGGGAATCTCATCAAAAGCTTAGGAATTAACAGGGATGAAATATTTGATTATTATTTTATTATTTATTCCTATTATTATCATTGTATTATCATATCATCGTCATCATCATCAAGTCCCTTTTGTTTCCAGATGAAGTTTACTTACAATACAATGTGCAAGGGGCAGATATATTTCTTTGTTTTTTAAAATATTAGAGAGAGATCCATGAGATCTGAGATATATGAGGAAAAGCATCTTTGCAATGCAATAATGGCAATTTTTTATTCTTTGGTTAGCGGATTGGTTAAGAGGATTATTTGATTGGATTGGAATCGATTGGAGTTTTTGTATAGGCGTTTGAATTGTGATAATAATATGGGATTGCTATTATGAATAGAAAGAATTTGTCGAATAATGCAAGTAGGAAATATTTTTCTTTTCAGTACTTGACCAAAGAGAGTGCATGATGATTGTTGTATTATTATTGCATGGTTTTATTTATTGTAATCTGGTTGGATTGTATACGAATGGATGAGAGGGAATGTAACATTTGATGTAAGTGTGAGATGATAAGTTTCATACAACACGCATTAGTAAAATACAATAGACAAAAGATAGAGAAATAATAAAAGAATAGAATCATCTCATCTCGACCATCTTACCAAACCAATTCAATTTGATACATGCGGCTTGAATCAAAAGAAAATTGAAGGCGTGTGTACGTAACGAAATATAGAAAGAAGACCGAAATCCGATTCCAATTGACGTATTTCACGCCTCATAATACTGTCTTCTTGATTTGAAAAGTTTTGGATTTCCGTGGAAGGAAGTCTTTCCTATTTTCATTTCTCTTTCCCTTTTTTAGACTGGGGTTGACATTCAAAATATCTAGTCACAGAGGTTGTTTGATTTGATTTGATTTTAATTATTCAATATCGAGCGAGAATTTATCAAACTTTCTGTTAGCTTAGGTTTTAAAAATATCGATTATTCCTTTCTCATTACAAATTTTAATATATTTACAAATTTACAAATATTTACAAATAAATTAATTTTGAAAACAATGCAGTATTCTTCATATTTATAGTATATAGTATTTTCTGAAAATATTCGTTATAAACTAAATCGAATATTTTTTCCAATCAATTTATCCTATCACGCAATCAAACTATAGTAGTCAGTTGAACATGCCTTTATATGATATGGATAACTGTGTAAATTAACACAAGAAAATTGCATGTTGTATGTCTCAAATATACACCAAATATTCATAATGTTTATGGAGTACATATGTAAAACAACTGTGCTAACCTGAAACCTAACTTACTAATAACTCCATCATTTTGAAACAAACTTAAGACTTCATTGAAAGTTACTAAACACAAAAAACGAACAAGTAAATTAATGTAATTGTTATTGCTCATTGTCATGTAGCATGCAGCAAATAACATAACAAGACATAAAAGCATAACATACAGACAAATAAATATGCAATTTAAAATTCGCTTGGTCAGTTACCCAAATACTTGTATTTCCTACTTACAACTTAAAATCTTCAGTAATTCCACTTTTTATACATTTTTTAGTCCGAACCATTCATATCAATTAGTTATCTAGACTAAAGGGCTTTGCAAAGTGTATTAAGACTTTCAAGATGCTACGAAACGCTTAGTATATTCAGCAAGAAGTAAGAACATATTAACTTATATGATTCAATGGCATGTATGAAGTACCTTAATTCAGTGTGGCATAAAAACTTGATAAATTGCTTTTCCCATGAAATATTGAACTTTGCTTTAAATGGGAGACACGTTTATGATTATGAAAAATTTCACTTGATACACTTTGCTACTGCACCGCAAAATGCAGGTTGGATGGTGCAAAAGTCAGACTTTTGAATCCTTGACATGAAAGAGCAATCAAAGAGTCTTTTCTAAACTCATGTAAATATGTCAATTTTTTCCGTTTCTACATACGACTAGGCTGAAAAAAGACCTCATTCGATTTCACTTATCGATCATTTTTACTCGTTTTCCCCAACATTGTCTTTATCTAAATGAATTTAAAAATTCAGACTTTTAGTTTTAGCGAGTCAGTTGAGTGAGATCTGCAGTTTCATCTTCATAAATTCTATTAATTTCAACCATGACCGTAATTTTTATTAGTTTTTTGGTGTTTGGCTTTGTTCAGCTGGTAAGATATATAGATCAGCATTTAAATATTTCGTACGTCAATTAAGATTTACAATAAATAAAAGTTATTTAAATTCTATTGAAATTTTCTATATTTAGAATTGTGGACAAATTTCAAATGAAATTGGTGCTTTGAACGGATTGGAAATTACAGGTAAATCATTTTTATATTTAAATTGAATTAACTTTCAAAGCGTAGCTAAAATGTTGAATTATCTTTCAAAGCGTGGCTAAAATGTTGAATTCCTGTTGAAAATTAATTAAAATCCATATATTCGTGAATTATTTTACGAGGGTAATATAATGTCCATTTCCATTAGTTTTTAAGTTATTTCAACAAAGATTCTTTATGCTGAGAATAGTAATTGATGAAGGGAGCATTCTACTGAACTTGTTTTATAGATAACACAGCAACTCTTCACTCTCTACATTATATAGCTAAAAGGGAGGTGGCGCAAGCAACAGTCCATGATGACACTAACCAAATTCTAAATCCGACTAAAAATGCCAACATATCATCTATATCAAGGAGACAAAGAAAACTGGATTCGAAAAGCTTATCCGCTTATAAACTGCCTTTGGAAGATGACTTATCTTCAAGTGGTAGAACGCTACAAACTCTATTTTTCATGGGAGTACTTGGTGTAACTGAATTTATAATTATCAGTGGTTTATGTTTAGCATTCTTTTCCCCAATAATTTTCAATCTTTTAATAGTTCTTCATTTCATGTTCAAAAGCTCTCTGATTATGTTAGGTTAGCTAATTAGTTTTAAGTTTAAATTTAATAAATAATTTATCTGATAAAACAAAATTAAAACTAATTGTCTAAATTCCTTTATTTTATACTCTTTTAAGCACTCAACATTGAAAATTTAAAACATAACCCCTTATACACGAAACATGCATTTATCGGTTTTAATAATAATGCAAAGTCATCCACTTCCAACCCAAGTTTAAAAAATATAAAATTTTACATAATTAAGGAGTTTTATCACGAAGGTGTAACAAATATAAAATACAAGCCACGATGAGTAGTATATTTTTAAACAATTTCAAAACTTAGATAACAATATCTCATTAACATACCCACTATATCCTGCAACATTTACATATTTTTAAATTAATAACTCACTCACTATAGTAAAGCAGTCTCATCCTCTGTACATCGAAATTATTTATAATAACGATTTAACTATTATAGTAGACATTTTATATGTAGATAGAGTTATGTTAATTTCATAATAATGTTTTTTTCTAAATTTTTTAACAATATTTATATTTTTATGTTACGAAGATTAGTACAATAATTTCTTTAACGGACAAGGAATTAGTTTTATTTAGTAATTGTGAGTAATTAGTCTTCAAGTCTTATCATGATTCTTTTCAACTATTTTTGTGCACAAATGAATTATGCCCCTGAAGTGATGATATAGATTCATTCTATTTTTTTAGTAATTTTAAACAAACCCTCTGCATACTGCAATTCGCAGAATAATATCAATCAAAAAACTTAAAATTAGTCTGAAACTTTTATGCAAGCGTCATGTTTTCTTTGACAAATTTTTGTAGTATACTCCTATTATACAAAATCACCTTACATTTATTTAAAACCTTTTGTCTCACGTAACCGATGACGCCTATCAAAATGATAACCTTATCAAAGAATTGTCAAAGGATAGAGTAGCATATTTTTGTAATTTTTATATTAAAGCCAATTAAAATGTTGGACTTGTCATTTTATATTAGTAGTTTTACCTCCGCAGTTTCATTTTATTGAATGAATTGTGCATTATTAAACATGAAATGTTTACCTTACCATCTTACTTAAGTAGCAAGTCAGAGAATTGGAATTATATCGAATAAAAATGCATTTAATCAACCTCATTGTTGAAGTGAGAGTCGTGGGAGTGACCATTGTTCTGAGATTGAGAATTTTGAAATGCGTTAAGTAAATTATTAAATTTCACTGATAAAGTATTCAGCATACTCTTAGCCTCTCTAAAGACCACACAATCTCTAGTTTGTAGCGTAGTGCATGACGAATGATACCGGAAGAAGGTTGTGTTGACCAGCCGAGTAAAAGGCTCACGGAAGGATGCACGTTGCTCCAGATTTGCAGAGCTTACCAAAGTACAAAGAATGTCTTCCATTTGAATTGTAACATCTTCAAGTCGTGGAATAAAATTTTCAGATTCATTGCCGCATCGAAGCATTCTCCAAGACGGAAGGCTGTCATGTTCATCTATGTCATTGTCTTGAACATCATTTAGTCCAAAAACTGACAACTGACGATCTAACCCCATAATGTGGAAATGAGCTGTTAAGAAAATCTGGCGTTTGTAAATTTCTTTAAAAAGTTGTCCCTCCTATGAAAATGATAAACCGAAAGAATGTATGAGTTATAAGTTTTTGGCGAATAATTAAATTAAATATTTGAATAATTGTATTTTAAAACCGTTTCAGAATTGCAACTTACACTTAAATATTCAAATGAAGGTATCGGAGGTAAAGTCTCCAAGCTTAATCCATTGCAGTTCGGTAGGTTCTGTAAAAATTATGTTTAAGTTAAAACGATGTTTGGGTTTAAATAGTTAATAGAGACAAATAAAGTTTTAAAAGTGCTTATTACAGGATCTGAATTCAAAAGAGAATTGAGCTTCAGAAGTCCTTGATCCACTGTAATGAGCATGGACTCGTAAAATAGAGTTCGATTAAATGTTTCAGCTGTAGGAATGTTTGAGCTAGAATCAGTTTCTGAGATTCTTTCTTGTCTATTGATACCACAAGGATTTCCCAATCTTTGAATGAATTCAAAATGAGTTACTTCCGTTTCAGTCACAGAGCCAGATCCAGTAGTGTAAGCTGGTCGACAAAGTCCTTCTTCAATTAGAAAATTGATTCCTACAAATTAAAGAGAAAACTCAATTCAATCATCTTTAAATGAATTAACGTTTTAAAGTAAAGGCTATCTAAAGTGTTTCAAATGTATTCAAGTAGCGCATTGCCCCAACTTTTCCGAAACTTTAAAAAAATTAATTAAGAGAAGTTATCCAGTTCCCCA
>JAQFZZ010001586.1:0-10678 GCA_034696405.1 Isotoma caerulea
AAATCATTGTAAACATTTTGATAACACCAAAAACAATAACATGAATACACGAAAGTTTTAAAAGCATGAAAATTTCTAGGGTTTCACCTGTCCTTCAATATCTATTATTGTACAAAGTCTGATTCACTGTCCAAATTATTTAAAAGGTGCATCTTAGAAAATGTTAAATTATTATCTAGTAAATGAATGAAAACTGTCAACAGTAAATTGCTCTAATATAATATTATGTGATTACATCAGAGAAATGTTGGATAAACTCTTCACCTATGTCATCCACCTTGCAGATAATGTCTAAGTCATTCACCTAACCTACTATCATTTAAAATTATCTTGACAGTTTAACATACCTAATAAATTAAAATTTTTATTCTATAATAGCGTTTAACACGAGGTTTTAACTGATTCCTTAACTCAAAGACCTGCTTTCACTTTCTACAAACAAAACAGGAAATTAAAATTTTAAATGTCAAAATTCTCTATAAACATCTACCTAGAGCTTTATCAGAGTCATGCATAATCCATGCTCCAGAAGAGTTTAACAATCCGTGCACAAGAAGCACTGGAGGTCTATCAGAAAGACTTTGTCCTTTTCTTCCATGAGGTATACGGAACACGGTGAGAATATATTTGTCTTTTGTGACCACTTTATGAGATTCCAAAGGAAATCCATACTTCCGGATTATTTCTGGCTGATTTTTAAAAAAGCAATGAAAACATTTAGCACAGATTTGATTTTTTAAATGTAAACGAACTAATATAGTTTCATTAAAATTAATTAAAACTCACTCACCACAGATAAATTAATATCAGGATTTTTGTATATATTATTACTTCTCAACTCTCCAGTTTCTTGAGAATTATTTGAAATCGGTCTGTCATCTGTTTGAAAACTGCGACCCCCAAGGGCTTTATGTACTGAAGCTGGCTTCAAAACCATTTTGATATCCCCTGATATTGCTGCGACCAACTCTGCCAGTGCACTGATAAGGTTTCCTAAGAATTGAATCAATTTTTCTGAAATTCTTTCCGTGTTTATTAATTCAATATTTTAAAACTTATTTCTCCCGTGCTAATTGCTCAAAGTCAAGGAAAACCATAAAACATAAAACTGTTAATCCTTACTTGATATATAATTATTATTATTCAAGGAAAATAGAAAAGTTGACAATTTACCTAACGTTGAGATCAAAGCCTCTGGAAGACCCATATTAACGTAATATCCCGATTCGTATATAAAATTAAATCCAGACTAGAATTTCACCGTGTAATACTATTTTTTATATTTGACTCACCAGAAACCTTAAAATTTACTCTGGTGATTATTTTCCCTTTTGCTTTTAGTTCTTATCGTCAGGAGCAATTGGGAAAGAAAAGACTTACAAATCTGATTAGGTAACATTATGTACCCCAAGTCAGTGTCAGCATGTCAGTCAGTCACTCAGTCTTACAATCAGTCCACACAGTCAGTTAATAATAATCAGGGGGGTTTCAGGTGTGATTGCTGCTTTAAAAATAAAATGTAGTCCTATCTCTATGCATCAATCTGTATTATTAGATGACCATAAACAGGGGCCTTCCTATTGATATTGCCAATCCATTCATTCATACATCTAGGCAGATTAAAAAATATATAACCCTAAAAAGGGTTAGAGAAGCCCTTTATACTGTGCTGTAAAAAATGTAAACTATAAGGCATATTCATTCAGCATACCCCTTTGAATGAATTTATTCTCGCATTAAATACACTAATACTGTGAACTACAAATGAAATTGTATGTACGTAAGCAAAGTAAAGGAAAGTAGGACAATGCACCTAAATTTCATTTCTCAATCCATCAACTAAATTGTATCTGCATGATGTACATAATAAGGTATTATTCCTACTACTGTTGTTAGTTGTGATCATCACAAGAGTTACGAGGAGTATAATAACAGAACAGTTTTCATTGTTAAGAGTTTAAGAGTTATACTAACTTACATTTAACGTTAGTTTCTATACTACAATGATATTAACAATGATAATACCTTCGTAGTTAGTTAGTATAAACGATAGTTAAATTTACATATAGTCAATACAATGCTTTCAGTCAGATTGGTTATGTTCTTGTGTTATTCTATTTTTTACATTTACATGTAGTTTAACACTTCCTCAAATGGATGAAATGTTGAATGTAGCCTATTACATTTTTACTCTTTAAAAGAGGGGTTAGATTGCTAGATGCTATTGCGAATTTTAAATCTTTTAAATACAATCATCGTACAGTAGAATGGATAATCAATACTGATAAAAAAGGCTATGTATATTGTTGTTTTGGTAAGTGCAACAAATATTCGCAACTGATTAGCCTACAAAAAGGAGCGTGCATTCATTAGGTCAGACGGCTTAGGCATTGTCTAAAAGGCTTTTGTATTTTTAATAATAATTATTTTTTAACCTTAATGCATCTACGATTGGAAATAATTTTACAGGTTTTTTTCATATATGTCTACTTCATGTTTCTGTTCTGCTCTAGTGCAAAAAATCGACTAGAATTTTAGATTTTTTATTTCATATTGTAAATTGTAATTTACCCTTTTATATAACATCTAATTATGAAAAGGGAAAAATCGTGTTGCAAAATTGCGTTTACTTTCAGTTTTGATAGTAAAAAGTAAAACATAACACTCATAAAGTTATAATTGAATATAAACTTGATTTGAATGGTTGGTTTTTTATATAAAAATGTATGTGCTATAAAGTAGTAAATATATTATGATGAAAAATTCATTCAAGAGTTAAAAAAATATAGTTTAAAATATTTGCATGATATTCAAGTAATTATTAGGACAACTATCCCTTTGATTATTATATTATTAAATGATAGTTATATTTCATTGCATCATTGTATTTGACACACAACAACTATAAAGGATGGTATGAATTGAAGATGACAATTCCTTTCCCTTTGTGACATGTGTATCAAATTGTTTTCATAATATGTCCTGCAGCTATTAAGTAGGTAAAAATGAAGCAGGAACAACATACTAAAATAATAAGGATTTCAAATGTTGAAAATGCAATTTTATTAAACTCCAAAGTTTAGCCTTTTTAGCAAAAATTGAACTACCTAAATAAAATAAACTATATCGATGTTTATATTTGGATAGTAAAGATGCGAATAAAGTATACCTAATTGAATAAAATTCGGTATTATAAAGGTATCTAAAAAATCCAAAAGAATTTCAAATGAAGAGTAAAAATGGACAATTATACTGTTGTAAGTTCCCATGCAATTTCCTTATTCATGAGGATGTCTTACAGATTTTAATCATGATTGAAACAAACTCTGAAATGCTTCGAAAACTCTCACAACATACAACACAACACAAGACAATGAAACTAAAATAATTTTGTTTGCAAATGTTTGATTGACATCTTCTTGGTATAAATACTTTGTAAATATTACGCTACAACATATACTAACGAAAATTAAAAGAACTACCTAATTTATTTAATTCATAGTTTAAAAGTTTTTTGTAATAACATGAAATATAAAAATGAATAAACTTTTCAAAGAATTTATTATTGATTGTGAATTTGAATGAAATTCAGCAGGTGCATCTGCTGTTTGAAAAGAAATTACATAACTCCATAATTTACTGTCATGGCTCAAAAGTGCTCCAAAACCCAATTGTTTACTCACTGCTCAAAAACTTATCAATATCAAAAGGTACGATTACGAAGGATTCGAATTTATATTTTTTTAAACATCGAATTTTGATTACCGATTTTAAAAAATTTAAATTGAAGCTACAAGATTTTAGCCTTTTATTTAGGAATGTCAGTTTGCTTTCAAATCGGTAAACCTACTAAGCATAACCGCAGGTTTTATTAAACAAAGCAGGAAAATTCACATTAATAAATTAGAATAGCTTGTTTTTATTTTTCTAAAAAAGTATACGTTTTAAAACAACATTTACCGTTCAACATTTCTACTCTACGAGATCTAATCACTGTCCAGGAAAATACAAAATAATTCAGCAAAGAATGTAAAAATTCCAAAAACAACAATAAGAGATTGTAATGCAAACATAATATGCATGTTAACATTAATTGAGCTTTACAAAAAATTTAATCCAAGTCGCAATGAGAAGACTGCTGCGACTCAATTAATTTAATTACATGATCATTGACTAAAGTATCTAAATCTTTCGCAAATAGATAGTCGGAATGACTGAATTTTGGCCATTCAACTTGGTGACACATGATGCAATTAGGAAGATCCTTGGCCAACTTGCGTGCATCCTGTAACCATTCAATAATATATTTAATTACTATTTTTATTTAAACATAAATAGCTCACTCACTCCAAAATAACCTTAAACAGCAACAAAAATTAAAAACAACTTACATCGGGATGAACACAAGCATCATTTTCACCACAAAATATAGCAACTGGAAATTTAGACTTATTCAAGTCATACGTTGGTGGAACAGGCTGTCCATATTCCTTCATGTTTCCAGATCTTCCATAATCAAAATAGCGAAACTCGTCAGCTTTATGCAATTGCAAAAAGTGAGCATAAGTTCGCACTGAGGTTGGACTTGGCATATGACCAGCTATTACTGGTAGGAAAGGCTGGATAAAAAATAATAATGAATAATTTTTCATACTATAACTTTAATTGCATTTAATAATTTATAATTATAAATATCTACCCAATTAATTTGCTCTCGATCAGTCCCATTAACTTGGTCTGCCACTTGCATACAGAACCACGCAGAATCTCTAGTTTCTCTAGATTTCCATATCCATACCCAAGGAGCCAGTATTTTAACTAGTTTAATTGTCGGTCTGAGACAAAATTCTCCATGTGCCAGACTTGATACCATTTTCTGAAAAGAATTGCAACAATACTTATACAAATAATATTCGCATAGCTCAGCCAGCTCCCACTACAGCTCATTAAGATATTATCTACAATTATATTGCAAATTGCAAGCAAGCGAACTGTTGTTAATAAGCTATTAAAGTTTTAAAACGTATGATAAATGTAAAAAATGCAACTCAGGTTGTGCCAAAGTCGTCAAGTAACACTCGGATTAACTTTTTCTTCAAGGGTGAGAAAAATCATTTGTTATTGTACCTAAGACCCTGAACAAAAAAAGCGTTGGCGTGTTTTAATTAACTTTACCTGAATGCCAGGAATTCTTGCTCCAAGCTTTACAAAAGGTGTTCGAGCTTTCTTTAGATAAACTGCAGGTGCAAAAGCTACCTGTTGAAAGTAGTATTAATTTTGTAATTTTAAGTTAATTAATATAATTCATGATTTTGAGGAAATTTGAAAATAATTGATTTTCAACTATACCATTAGCTTAATTTTTTGACTAATTTCTGGATGCAAGGAAACTGCGGCAAATAACATCGTACATCCCATAGAATGAGCAATGTAATATAGTTGCTGTTGCATGCTAGTGATTAAAATATAATTGATCACAAGTGGAATGTCTAGGTTGGCCATTTCGTCAAAACTACAAGGAAAGAACAGAATTAATAAACATGAAACGCTAAAACATTTTAAAAAACCCGAATTATTGTTCAAGGTTAATATTTAGGTAATCATTATTAATCATACCAAAAATTCCAATACTGCCTGGAGTTTGATGCCAATGTCGAATGCTTTTGCGAATATTCACATCCTCTTGCATACAAAATCCAGCAGTCAAAACCTCGATCAACTAGTTGATAAACTAAAGACAAAAAATTATTATTACTTTCTGTCTTTGTCTTAAACAACTTTTTATAATGTTTCCACTTCCACTTACGAAGAACATTTTCCTCAGAGTTTAAAACCCAAACAGTCCCTGAATTAAGAATTCCATGGACAAAAAGGGCAACAGGACGTTCCTTATCTTGGGTTTCTCCATCTTTCGAACCTTCTTGATTTTTCCGGTGTGGAACTCGTAAAAGGGTTAAAATATACCCATCTTTTGTATTCAATTGATGAGTCTCACAGACAAAGCCATTCCTTTGAATTATTTCACTCTGAGAGAAACAATTAAAAAGTAAAATTTATTACTATCCAAATCCTTAAGTTTTTTTTATAAAAGTGACAGACGCACTTACCGGCTCAGCATAAATATCAGGATTATTGAAAATCGGATCCCCAGATTTTGGAAATCCTTTAAAAATCTTTTTCTCATTCTTGTTTTTATCACAATCTGACTTTTTCTCCCCTATGTCAACTTCATAAATTGAATTACACTGCATCCCAAGGCACTTTAAAAGTCCATTTTTAATCGATGCTAACGTCTGCATTGTCAAAATATACAACCAGGTGATCATAAGGATCTACACTTGATAAGTTAACTTCTATAACTTCTAAATTATTATACTGTAATACGACAACATTTCCATTATTATTAAGATCCCAAAGTTGAAAGTAAAGAGCAGATAAAATCCATGCTGACTCTTCCAGCAGTAGATTAGAAGTCTGAATGTATAAATAATTGCTAAGAGAAGTTGTATGAGATGTTATGACGATAGACTAAATAGATGCGTGTAGGACAACTTGAACTAAAAATTACATGAAAAAGATGTGGGTACAAAATAATAATACCAAGAGGAATTTTTTTCTTCTTCAGTTCCGTACCCTGTGCACAATTTAATAAATATGTTTACGTGAAACTAATCTTCAGAGCAATGTAAAAGTAAAATATGAAATATAAAAATTCCTTTTTCCTCAAACCAAACCAACTGTCCGGCAAGTCAAATGTGCTTTTAAACAATAATCTAGACTACTTCATCAAAAGTACAAAAACCTAGTGCTAAAATAATTCATGCATGGTAAGAAAATTGCAATTATTACTAACTCTAGTTGGCAATAATAATCGATGTAATTTTTTCATTTTGCTTAGTAGTATCTTTCTGTACTACAATCAGTATTATGTACTGTTTTGTTTAAGCTATTTTATACTTGATTGTTAAAGCAAATTCTAAAAACGATAGATGAAAACATACATCCCTACTATGTGTTTCAAAGCATGATGTTGGAAGTTGAATGTCAGGCATCGTTAGTCTTATACTATATTATTACTTTGTATATTATAATCGTCTAAGCTATAATAATAAAGGATGTTCATACGTACAACAGGGTTAATACTTTGCTTACGGTGTCTTTTCTATGTCTAAGAAACCTTCTATTAAAAAAATTAAGCACGTGAAACTTTATACTTCTGTATAGGAATACATGAAAGGAAGGGGTGGTCCATGAGAAGTCGAGGAGATATTTAGTAAATGAATGCGAATGTTTTGAAGTATGAATCACATGATTATTTTTTTATTGTGCACTTTTATGCATGTATGCATATTTATATAATAATGTGAAGAAGCATCATCTTTAATTACGATTTCCTTTCAGTTTATTCAATTTAAAAAATGTAAGCTTGAGCAAAGTGAAAAGTTGAATTAACATCAAAGCTCTAATAGAACTACCGATAATTCCTGTACTTTACATGCTATATGCGAGCCATAATCAAATAAGTTTTTAAAAATGCTATATTTAAAATTTCAATTAGAATCAACTTTTTATTTCAATTGTAAAACAGGTGAAATTCGCGAAATTCCAACACAAAGTTTATGAATGAAGCAACAGCAAATCCTCTAACTCTTCAAGTTCAGACCACTTTGTTCTGAAGGCATTTGACAAAAAACAGGTAATTGCCAAGGTCTGTATCTTCTGTCTAACTAATCTATAAAATGTTTAAAACAATTTCCTTTACTTCCATCCGTTGGTCAGTCATCATAATGTAATATCACATATAAAAACATTTCTCATTTTGGTATATATTGTGTATTGGTTACATTTATACATTATTATAACACGTTGGCCTACGTCTGAAAGAAGACACACGTAATTCCCAAATTTAATACAAATCAAAATTAATAAACTATAGGAAATTTATGTAATCTAACGAAATGAGCTTTACATTGTTCTTGTAGACCGTGAAATTGACATACATTCTAGAAATACGTAATCATAGACATAATTCTAGATGTATTATAAATTTAGTGTCTAAAACTTTATAAAAGTTTAAAACACTTTATTCCCCTGTAGAACAGAGCAGACAGGACAAAGTACTGCTTTGAATTTTTTTATAAATGGTGTATTTTGTCTGAAGATATCACAAAAAGAGACTATACTGACTGGCTGGATGAAAGATTGATAATCGGGAATATTTTTCCCACAATTACGCCTCAAAGCGTTGTTTATTAAACAATTCTAATCTTCAAAGACCTGTACTATCAGCAACAGGATTACAATCTACATATACCTCAAGCGTTAAACCTTTTTCACCATAATCTTTTTTATCATCTTCGAATTTCCCTTCATATCTCTGGAATATCTGAATGATCTGATTGTAAACGAGTTTGTCTGCATCTCTACCAAGCATGAAATCCCCATGAGAGAACCCTGGAATCGTTACGCCATAATTGCCAATAGAATTAGGCAAGTCCTTAGACAGTTGTGTGACGTCCTTTAAAATTGAAAAAAAAACTAGTTTTATAAAATAATTCAAGTACTACGATTAAATATGTATGAACGAAAATTTTGTTCGAGGATAACACTGTACTTGCTATATAGAAATTAATATGTATTGCTAACATAGCTATGGACATGACGTCGGATTTTGTTTAGGTTTGCACTTTGTATCAAAACTATCATACTGACTGACACTGACCATAGTTATACAAAGTATGAAAATTATAGGATATGATTAATTTGCATTTATTATTATCCGTATAAAAGCTTACAAGAGTTGTGCATAGCTCGTCGCCTTCAGAATAAAAGGTAGCCACTGGGACAGTCACCCTCTTGAGATCATAAGGTGGTGGGGTGGCTTGTCCATATCTTTTTAAGTTTTCTGATCTTCCGTAGTCATAATGCAGGAACTGCTTTGAAGCTACACATTGCATTCCGTGACACATTGCTTTTGCTGATGTTGACGAGGGAAATTCTCCTGCTAGTTTTGCGAATAAAGTCTATAAAATAATAATAAAATAGAAATTTACTAATTGTCTGCTATTTTTATCCATTGAGCTTTCTTTTAGATGTAAATAAAATGATAATTAAATATTTCACAAACCTTTTCAACCTGCTTGTTCCCAAACCCTCCAAAAAATCTACCATATTTTGATCCAATCCATCCTCCAACTTGCTCAGGGCTTTTAAAAGGTGGGCATATACTTTTTGCAAGTTGAGCAAAAGTTTTTGAACTGATTTCTTTCTGTCGAAATGATTTAAGTTTTCCCTAGAAAATTAAATAAATCTTGTATATAAACAATCTACCATGAAACATATTTATACTAGATAAGTTCATAATCATAATCTGTATATCAATACATAATTCAAGGGCAGAGGCATAAATTGTTTTAAGCACCTTATAATATCTTATATAATCTATTTTAAAATTTTCCCTAAAAATGTGCTTCCTTAAAAAAGGCCTATTTTAATCATCTTAAATGAACAGGGTCACACATATGTTGTTTTCATAAATTTTTAGGAAATTTGCTCATCCCTATGCTATAAATACTTTAAAGTTAACTTACAAATGAGGAAAGCATTGGAGCAACGAATTTTGTAGGTTTATTCCGGCAGAACTAAAATGTCAAACAATCAATATGTTATACCTAAAAATCCTAAAATTGCATTTAAAAAATTTTAAATTTCCTAAAAAATTCTAACCTTTCCATAAACGGCTGGACTTAATGCGACCATAGCTTTTATTTTAGAGCAGAAAGCAGTTTCTGTTGACATCCCTGCAAAGAATGCTGAACAACCCATGGAATGAGCAATTATGTAAAGACTTTCATTTCTTGAAATGTCCAGGATGTAGTTAATCATTGCTGAAATCAAATAAATTGATGTTGATAATCCATCATAATATTATAAATGTCCGGTGGTTGATTTTATTAGAATTAACTTTAAAAAATAAATAACCTGGGTAATCGTAGATGCCCATTTCATGCCAGCTAAAGGTAAAAAATATTGGATTTATTAAATTATTTTAATGCATTTCACAGCATATGCGACATTCATTATGACCGTTATAATTTTTTGCACAAAAGCCAACGATGCTTGTGGCTACGAAGTGATTTTTTTATGTTATTTCCTTTCTGCAGAATATTGATGAGAAATCTCCAAAAATGATAGAAATGTTTCCTTGTTAATATAAATCATGATGTGAAACAAAAGTTATGGCTACGGCCTGTTTTATGTCAATCGGGCGATGGTTAAAATCTCCTTTAGCCCTTTTAAAAAGCATCGATTCTTAAACTTGATTTAACATCTCGTTTGCTATCATTAAGTATGATATTTAATTAAATTATGAAAACTCACCTAAACTCCCAAAATTGTTTTGAACTAATCCTTAAGCTTATGTGTTTTTTTGATAACTTTGTCCCTCTAAGATTAGCCACCCAGCAGTCGAATCCAGCGTCAGCCAACTTGTATGCTAAAATGCAATATAACAAATAAGAATTTACTGTTAATAGTAAAGATCGATTGTTTAAAATGTTATGTATATTACGTAATATCTTGTCTGGACTATTAAGGAACCAATTTGACCCTTGACATTGAAATCCATGGACAATAAGGACAGCTGGCTTTGGCTTCTGAATCTGAACAACTTTCTCAT
>JAQFZZ010001587.1:0-10675 GCA_034696405.1 Isotoma caerulea
CCCGAATCGAAAGTTGCACCTAATGTCAGAGTTAGTGGGCATATTTAAACCGACATAAAAAATGTTAATTTTGAACTGATAATTTTTTATATGCGTTTAGCTATGTTTTTAAAACTTGGTTTGAAAAGTCATTCAATTCCATATTCAATTCAATTCATTATGAATTCCATTCAAGCCAACTCTTGAATGGATCGACTTGAATTGAATGACTGCTTTTCATTCAATTCCTGACAATGAGTTGGATGGAATTAAAATGGAAATTTTTGTCTCGAATGGAATGACGCCGAGTGTTAGGCCTTACGAAATGTTAAGACGTTTTAAAGTGCTACCAGATAGAAAGCGTTCTGTTTTTATAGCAGGCCAGATGTAAACATTTTTACTAAAGCTGAACCTAAACACCCAACCTCAGGGAAAGTTGACTTCCATTTTTAACTCTCAAATCTGCATTCACTTCCGGTGTTTTCTTCCGAAGAATTCTTTCTCTGCTACTCGCCGTGTAAATTCCTTATTGACTCTTCTACATGGTCCATGAAAGCGGAAGGAGTCCAGTTTTCCCCATTTTCTTCCACCTCTTGAGGAATTTCTAAACTTTCTTCATCACTTGATAACTGAAAACAAATAAAAATCAAGTCAGAAATTAACGATTAATATTTAAATGCATTATATATCTAGATATTTTCTTCGTTAATTTAAAAAAATTTATCCCATCCCTGGGGGACGAGAGGAGTGGCCGATTGGTGTGGGCGGGTCATTCAAATTTTTAAAAAATTATTCTTATTAGAATTTTAACTATTCTTACGTGAACTAGTGAGCGGCATTCTTCAGTGTATAAAGTGAGACTGACTTTCGTCCCACAAAGCAGACTCATCTAGACAGTCTTTTGCAACAATTCCTTTTTTCTTTTTTCAAACGATAACTTATTCCTAGTTCGATTAACTCGTATACGTTGAATCGGAAATCTACGTCTGCCCACTTTTCTACATCTCTCTGTAGATAGTTGATTAGGCATTATTTTTTAAGTTTAATTCCCTTTGTCTAAATGTATAAAAGAGAAATTATTCGAGTTGAAGGAACTAATGTTGTAAGATGTGTCTCTGATTGGAACGAATGAGAAACTCTGTATAGTCTATTGGAGACAAATCGGTTTATCAGATTTTTGATATCAAACAAAATATTATGCAAAAATGAAACTGCTTGTATGCCAAGAAATTTAATCATGCCAGTTTATAACCACTTTTCTATCCACATATTTATCGACACGGCTAATACGATAGAAAATACTTATAAACGCATTTTCAAAATTAGGGAAATAAATTCCTCCTTTGCGTTTCCATTCATTCGGCTGCAAAGTCGAGGAGTTTTTTTTATATTATTTCAGTACACGACAAAAAATGATAGATTCTTGGCACATTTTAATCCAAAGATTTCAGAATACAAATTTTTTTAAAAATTTTTTACAGCGCTTGAGAAATGAACGCTGTGCAATAATCTAAAATCCTTGTGGAAACTACGTTATATTAATTTAAATGATGTATATTATATGCTAAAAACGTAAACAGACTTGAACTTAGGTTTGATTTAGTTCTCTTTAGTTCTTGCATTTAGTTTTAGTTTCCTTTGCAAGTTACCTGCCCAAGGCAGATTCATTTATTTTTCTCTAACTTCTTTGGACTTGAGAGTTTGCATTCATTTTGCAAAACTCATGAATGACGATTTCATTTCGTAAAGTCATTGAGTCACTCACTCTGTCTCTTTCTCTCTTTCATAACTCTATATAGACGTTCAAGAAATGAAGATTTCTTTTCATAAAGTTCCAAAATCATCCCCCAAGCATTCACTTTCAAAAGTTCATATCTCAGTTTGGAAATTTGGATAAAAATGAACCATTCATAAACGACTGAAATCGCTTTAAAATAAACCATTGTAAAGTGGAAGAACCAAGAAGCGACAGCGTCTTCATTAATTTATATAATCAAGGACTTTGTAGGGAGCACAGGGTCAGAGAAAGTGGTGGAAGAGAAGCAACAAAAAAAATATTTTTCCTATCTTTAACATTGGGTCAAAAATTTAACCTTTTAATTGTGCCATTAGGGTTGGTCCTACAGGGCCCATTTTCAAACTCATCCAAGCTATAGGGGCTCTAAAACAAGTGTACCAAGTTTCAAGTTGATAAGTAAAACCTTTCAAAAGTTATCGAGCGGAGGGATAGACAGACAGACAGAGCATTCTCATAAAGAAATACCTTGACTTTAAACTCACGACTTTATGATGTAGTAGGCAATGGACGTGACAGAGAAATAAATCTAAGACATTAAAATATCCAAAAATTGTCCGAATTGATTTATATCTGCAAAGAAAATAAGAGTGTGAATGGTAACCCGCGGTTAGTATGCGAATGTAAGTGGATGTAAATAATGAGAAAAGGAAGAGGTTATAATAGAGTTGATTAAGTAGTTAGGTTAGTTTCCACTCTCAACTCTTAAATGTTAATATTATTGGACAGTTATGGCACTTTAATCTTGACTCCAAAAACTTTTTTAATTAACTCTGACCATATTTTTCTCCCTTTTCTACCTTTTTACTATGCATTTCCTTTCTCCCATTGATTTCTTATTCCACTCCTTGCAATCCAACCTTTCCCTTAATAATAATATTTAAAACATTCTCAGTAGAATGTGTATAAATCATGTGCCATAGCCTGACCATTGAATCTGTTTACTTACACACCAACCGGAAATGGAGTCTTAGGAGTAGATTTGGGTCTAAGGGTGAGCCAAATAGGAGTGTAAGAGTGGAACAAAGAGCAGGTGGGGTTTCTACCCTTATCAAATGTGCCTTATCTAGAAGGTTACGAAGGGGGTTGGAAAATAAAACACGTGAATTATGTTTAAGGAAGTTGTTGGTCGGATGGAAAGTCACATTTCCAAGTGGATTGAGTGAGTGAGTTTCGTTTCAAGGGAAAGTTTACTCAACAAAAGGAAACTTTGGTTGAATGTCAAAAAGTAGAGTTTCACTCTTTACTTACAACTCTTAGAAGATGTAGAAAGTTGGATGTTGGACTGGACCTCCATAAGTCCTTCACTTAACTTACACATAATGCGCACAGAATTTCCCTCATTTCAATCATACAAATAAAGAGCAGAATTTCATATCCACGAGAAAAGGTGCAGAAATTATGTCCAACATTTTATACTAACTCTTTAATTCAGCTAATCAAGTGCAGGAAGAGAAAGAGCCATTTCATTTTATCCTTCTCATGTCAGTCTGACAGTTTATTCCGGCTCAAGTGTTTCAGCTTATTATCAATTCATTAATTTCTTATCCATTTAAGCCTGCTTATTCAACAAGTTTCTCAAAACATTATTACAACTCTTTAAAAAGGAAATCTTTCGCTTGCAAATAAATGCAAGCAGTCCACGCTAAAAGTAGTGTATAAGGTCTACATCTACTTTAAATTTATTAAATACCGATAGCTACTTTATGGGAATGCTCTGTCCGTCCGTGCAATACCTTCCGAACGGTTTCACTTATCAATTTCAAACTTGCATGGTACACATATGTTCTTGTGCAATATAGCTTGGATAAATGATGAGATGGGCCCTGTAGGACCACCCCAAGGTCACAATAAGAAGGTCACATTTTTTTCCATATTGTTTTTTCTCTACTACCGCTGTCCACTTTCGATGACCCTATAGCCCAGGCCCCCCAAAAGTTCCCATATGACTCCCTAAATGAATTACTCAATACTCTATCACTACTTGGTTATATCATTTTTCAATTGTTTCTTAAGAATTAAAAACATCTTACAAAAGCACTTGTGATAAAAAAGTCTACATATGATCGAAGCATTTAAAAATTTTAAAATATTTTCTGTCAAAAATATGAATATTTTCCGGAAACTACGCTTGACTATATAAAATATCTAACAATTAATTTTTTCTGTTTTTTTTTGCAGCAACGAAAAGACGAGATGTGTTCTGTGAATTCCCAAATGGGACAAAAACAGATGAGGATAAATGCGAATCCACACTTATTCCCAAACCATCGACAACTCACGAATGTTACAATCCTCACTGTCTTGGACAATGGAAAACGGAAGAATGGAGCTTCGTAAGTATTTCAAAATTTCCACAATTAAACATTTTAAAAATTCAACTGATTTATAAATTGTTATTGACAGTGCAAAGCCCGTTGCGACTCCATAGGATTTAAAGCCCGGATATTAAAATGCGTGTGGTATGGAAGTGGTGGTCCAGCAGGTCACGCATGTCACTCACTACCCCGACCCATTGTAAAAAAACCGTGCAGGGGTCCACCCTGTCCTACTTCTTTATCTGTGAATGTGAACAAAGAAGAGAGAGGTTTAAAAAGTAGTAGACTAGACGAAGCACTAAGGTCACTAAAAAACAATAGCAGTGGGGGTCAATTAATTCAAAAGAAATTAAGAAGGAAAGAAACGTCAAGAAGCACATCTCAGCCTAATTACTGGCATTTTTATGACAAAGACGATTATACATTTGAATCATTTAATTAAAGTTAATTATAGATATGAATTCATTATCACCCGACGGATAATCATTTCTCTCAAAAAGATGACAAATTTTTTTACATCTCTCTTCATATAATCTGCGTCCATCAACTTATTATACTGCCCTTTCATCTGTGCTATTTCCTAACGGCTTCTTCTCTACGGTGTATTTCCAATTAATTAATTAATCTTAATCTTATACAATAAATCTTAATAGGCAAGTTCAAAACTGTTTTTAAATTGATAGAGATTAAAAGAAATGAAAGGATTTTTTCTATCTTACAAATAATTATTATTGAATAGAATTATTTTTATTTATTTTGATTTTTTGAGATCTGACATAATTCTTTATATAGTTGGCTTTTATTTAATTAGTTCTGTGTTTCTTTTTAAATTTTCGAACGGTATCTATAATGTCAGTATTAGATTTGACTAAAATCCAATACGATTTCATGAGTAAATTTGACATTTATAAAAAAATACGACCCTTATTCACCATAAACTTTATATAAGCTACGTTTGTGTACAGTTTAAAGACGCAGCGAGTGGAGTGAAATATTTATCATGTAAAGTCTAATTTTAATCTCAAGTCAATGCAAGTTAACTTATCCAAGGTATAAAGCAATCAACTTTATCAGTGATTTTACTTTTTAATCGCTTAAAGTTACCTTTACCTTGCACTTTCAATTTCCAGTCATTGGGAAATAAAATTTCCAAATTTATTTTAACGCTTTGTCACTTTTATTTTATTAAATTGGAATCTTATCACCACGCAGTTCGTTAAGTTAATCTTTGCAAATAATATAAACCGGACATACATATTTTTATATTTTGTTTATTAAAAACGAAACATTTTCGTAACTTTGCTATCTTTAAGTTCCATGTTTGACTGAATGCCAAACTTAATATAGTATAGTATAGCAAATGAATGTATGAGAATAAAAAATATACAAAAGCGTGTAGAAAGAGGTAAATGTCTTGGATCAATCTATATAGATAAGCCTGGGGTTATTTTAAAGCGTTTTGGTAAATCAAACCTAAGTGGTCCATAATAATATTAACCCGGAATATAATTGAATGAAAATGTGTAAAAACATCTATTAATTTATCAATTAAAAATTATAAGGACATAATGAAATCCGACTGGTAAATTTGTATCCTTAAAAAGTACTATAATTAATCATATACAATATATATATATATATTCTGTGTAAGTACCTGTTAAACTGTCATAAATATGCCATACCCACCCGAACAAATATCACTATAATTACAAATGAATAATTAATGTCTTAATTACTTACCTAAATACCACATTATAGAATAACTTTAAGAAGTGTGTTGAATTGAATGAATTACAATGTAGAATAATATACCTTTCATCGAAATATTTGCCAACCCTTGGGAGTTAAAAACCAAAGTTCACTAAAAAAAATTTAAATTAACGATGTGTATGTATGAATAAATTAAAAACTAAAATTGGTTCACTAGAGATTTTCATAAAGAAGTAATTAAAATAAATAGAGAACACATCTACCTCGGAAAGTAAACCAAGGGCTAAAAGGTTTACCGGTAAACCGAATAGTACACCTTAGGAATTAATTAACTACCTTTAAATTAAATACCCTCCGAGAGTTTAAATATGAGATCACCTTCTAATGATAATCTCAAATTTAAGCTCTTTTAGAATTTCGAATAAATAATTAGAAAATGTATGGATTTCTGTGTAACTATAAAAATATATAGTGGAAGTTAAAAAATGAATGAAATCTGTGAAGAAACTAACAAAAATTATAGTATTTAAAAATCAGTAGAAATTTAAGATGATGTATGCAACTTTCTATTGTAATATAATATTAATTAACGATATTTGCAGTTTACTATAGAGTCCAATTCATAAATTGTTCATCGATGAAAGAAAAATCTGCAATAAAATAATTTACAATTAAAGCGTGTCCGAAAATTAATTCATTTCTTTTTAAACATTTTTATTCATTTGCATAATATGGTAATTAAATTTAAATGCAGTTTTCAATACTAATTAAATCTGGCAATTATTAGTGTAATTAATTAAAGACCTGGGCCCATCGCGGATAACTTATTGACATTTAAATTTTTTCCCAATTGTCGCGGAGGAGTTTTCGTATAAGTCAAGAATTCTTTGATAATCTTCACATCTCTGCCATTTTGTTGTTTGTGAGTCTCAACCTTCACTTCCGATTTGGGGCTTATCACATGGACCCTTTCTAATTCACTCTGTGACCTCCTCCAAATGACGACTTTAGACGTCCAATAAAATACCTTAGAGTCCCACTTGTATTCGCAAAAGTCTTTTGTAAATTCCAGGTAAGGGAATGATGCATATTGAACTGTTGTCATCTCCTCCCCTGGGGCACCGTCTGTTGATGCAATTTCCATAGGGAACACCCCTTCGATGTTCTGTACAAATAAAAATACATAAAAACATCATCACATAATGATACAGAGATAGTTACTTTATGAGAATGCTCTGTCTGTCAGTCCATCTGTCGCATCGATAACTTCGAAAGCTTTGAGGTAAAATTGCGCGCTGTTTTTTACCTTGGATTTCCCAGGTAGCAAAGAATTATGATATTGAAAATCAGCGTAAGCGCTTCAAACAGCAAAATATATAAGCACTCAAAATTCGAAAATTTAGGTTGGGTATGATGTCATATCTAAAAACCATTCTGTACAGTTTGCATTTTTCCAAGAGCTTTCGCTATTTCTTTAAATCCGTTTTCATACGGTTAAAAAGATAAATACGGTAAATCATACAGGGTGTTTCAAAAAGATGTGCTGTTTTAACATTGAATGCTTATGGGCGAACGTCACATCTTTTTGAAACACCCTGTATGATTTAATATTAAACTCACATTGTCTTTATCCCCAGAAAGAATATGCAAATTTGCTCCATACTTCCGAGCATCTTCTTTGAATCCAACGAGCCAAATACTTAAGTGGATTTTACCATTGTTGTCTACAACAATATGTTGAAGGAATGTTCTTCCATCGAATTGTAAATTGACCAGCAGTTTCCTTTCTCCTGAAACATTTTAAAACATTAATTCATGAGTTAGCAAAGATTTCCACAGTTAAATGAATATTTCAAACTATACCTTTATACAAGTAATCACAATGCTGAATATAAATTCCGCTTGGAGATCGTCTCACTGATTGTTGGGCGCTGAATCGAGCTTCCATTATTGCTAAAGCGTTCAGAATGTTCAATTTTATCCTTTTTCTGATTGGTGACTAAATATAAAGTACGAAAAATAGATCTGACTTTGTTGCACAAAGTTTTGTATACTTTTTCTACACGGTCTTTTTACTACGGTGAAATTTTTCAATGAGTTTTGACTATACTGTGATTGACTATGTATAAAAATTATAATCTGATATATATTAAGGGTTAAACGGCTTTAAATAACAATATGGATTAGTATATAGAAAAGGTTAAATGATCCTTTAAGAACCTTCAGGAGACCATTGAATTCCCTACCTAAATCAACTAATTATGTTGTGGGACTTCCTTTCTATAAAATTTTATAAAGAACTCAAGGTCTCTTTTACATTCCTTCGTTAACCTAAAGTTGTAATTGTAAATGAACTAGAGTTTCCTTGCATATCTAATCTTTTAACTATACACAACACAGAGGAAGGAAACTCATTAGTTTTCTGGATTTTGTATATATTATAGAGTCAACAATAGAAATGCCAACGTTTCTTTCTGAAAGGAAGGATATTCTCAACAATGTCCTGAGGTTATCAAGGACAGTGAATTCCAAAGGTTACTATTAAACTTCTTTTAATCTACTACTTGAATAATTTTGTGAGTAAAATAAATAACGGACCCGTTAAAATATCTTAGAATAAGGGTCGAAGTAAACCATTACTGTAGGATTTGCAAAGTATGGCTAAACTACAAAGAATGCAGAATGAATTAAAAAATATATTTCACAAAGATGAGCGATTTTTATTTTTAAAAAATGAAGTACCAGTACTCAGCACAGCATTTATTTAATACATATTATAGTGTTATTTATAAGCTACAGATTCCACTCTACTATACTATAATAAATTATTGAAGGCTTCTTTCCATCAAAAAGTATAATTTAATCATTTGTTTTAATTGGACACTAATTAATGACTAAGAATGAATCTTCCTTTAAGAATTCTTCGCATGATGATTCTTCGTCCACCCGGTGTCTTCATTCGTGTTTTCCACCCATGAGCCAAAATCCGTTTGGATTCCCTCGCACGTGGAAAGTGATTTCGAATATTTGTCCTTACAAAAGTCATCATGGGATTTGTAACTGAAAGTAATGACCCACCACTTCCTCCCAGCTGCTGTGACATTGAACTTAGACCTCGAGTAAGAATCCCTACAGATAAGCTAGAGCCTAGTAATGCAGTGGCACTTGATGATGATGATATGGCCGAGATAACACCACCACCGCCTCCTGATATCCCTCCTCTGAAATTATAAATAAATTTACTTAACTAAATGGATACAGAATATTATTTGGACCGGCAAAAATATTACTTTTTATTTTAGGGCTTTCGTTTTTGTGTTTTTATTTAAATATAAAATAAAATACACGGAATACAGAATAGGAATAGATAATTGATATACCTGATAAAGCGTAGAAGCGTAGGCCCCAACGATTGCATCTTTGAAATAAATGGGTGGGTCCGAACCACCCTAACTGAGCTATTTCAAAAGTTCAAAGTTTCCAGAGATATTTTAAAATCTGAACTTAAAGCGTAAATAAAGTTTTTCTCGTCTAAAAAACAGAGAGATGAGCTACTCTCTTGCTTCGCGGGTTAAAAACTCAACATTTCACAGAATTTAGTCTGACATTCTAAGTTGGAAAAAGCATTTAAACTTTTAAACTTCTAAAATGTTCAATTAATTGACAGAAAACTGCAATTAACATTTAAAAAACGTTTCATAATAAATACATAATATTCAGAAATTTCGTTTAACCTTTTGAATTTTTAATTCTTTTCTCGACAATAAGAAAAGTAGAAGTTAACTGAACTTTTACTTTATACAGAACTTGAAATTCTAAGATGAAAAAAGCGTTTACAACGTTAAATTAATGACTGCAAAGAGGATTTCAAAGACTTTAAAATAAATACATATTCAAAAATTTCATTTAAAGCTTTGTGGATTTTTAATTACTAGATAATTAAATAAGTAGAAGTTACAAATACAATTTTAAGATAAAAATTATCAGTCGAAGCCGTGTAAGTTTTATAAAAGATAAACGATTAGTAACGTAACATTAAACAAATTAGTAACACAACCTTAATATATTTACAATTAAACAATGCAATAAGTTTTAAAAAATTATAATTCTATGTGAGTTATCAATAAAGTTAGGAAATTGTAGGTACATTTTTTAATCGAGAATTAGTCATAGTCTTAGATTCATATTCATATTTCTCCAAAGGAATCGCTGTAATTTTCTCTTAGACAAGTCACATTGTCAATACACTGGGCAAGGTCATCTCCTTCAATGTCAAGATCACAAGAACCGAAATACGCATTGATACTTCTAGTACTAGAGCCACTCCCTCCACCACACTCTATTACAAGTCTTTCCAGAAGATTACCCACTGCAGGGCTGTTGTGGGCACTTGACACTACAGGAATACCCCATGTGTCCACCACTCCTACAATTTATTAAAAACACATCATCAGAAATATTAAATTGCTTAAATATTTTATGGTGTATATTTAATCAAATAAAAAAATCATCACATACCATGGGCATATTTTCGTTGAACTGAATAAGAATTGAGTACAGTCTCATTAAAAATTGACGAAGGGAATGGATAAGCCACTGCGGCAGGTGTGGACACTTCTCGCACAATATTTACACATCGAGGAAATGCCTCATTGCAATAAATTTGCGCACATGATTCCGCCGTTTTTATTTCTTGCTGAAACCCATAAAGTTCTCTTTGCTCTTTTTCCCTGGAAATCAGATAAAATCTTTTTAATCATCTTTGGCCCAGTGTGCGTTTAAACTGTTAAATGTATTAAAGTATTTAAATGTTTTAAATGAACTAACGTAACAATCGATGTGGAAGGAACTCCTCGTACGACAAAATAGTTGC
>JAQFZZ010001588.1:0-10675 GCA_034696405.1 Isotoma caerulea
GGAAAGTATGATTATGACTATTGATTTCAAATCGCTTTGTCTGAGCTTGTTGGACGCTGATTTCATAGGACGAGGGGCTTCTTCATTATTGCACTTGTCCGTGTCGCATGTGCAAACTTTGTGATTCGGGCCTAACGGGTTGGAACATCTTAGAGGGGAATTTCCCACTGTGGGGAAACATCCACGCTCGTTCACTCGGAATTTTTCCTTTTGGGAATTCTTATTCGACTGGGTTGAGCAAGTCCATCTCTGACCGGATGCTATAATTGACTCGTCACATTCTTTGACGTCAACTCCCTTTAAACCTCCGGAGGGTGGACAGTCCTTCTCTTAGACAGACAGAAGTCGTTGTTCTTACAGGTGTAGCATTTCAGTCCTAAATAATATTAACAAAAATATAGGAATATATTTTCAAAAATTGCTATACATTTTTTGTTAATATTTGGACGTTTAAAACCATGAAATGGAAAATTTTTAATTTGAATTTTATTAGTGAGAAGGATTTTCTCACCAAATCCAGTTTGGATGGAAGAGAAAGTGACAAAGGTGAGGCAGAGGGCGATTAATAAATTCATTTTGAAATGGGTTCAGTCGATTTTTATTTTAAATGATTTTAAATTTAATTGTCTAACAAAATGAGTAATATATAGAAAGTTATGAAATGGAAGAGTGCAATTTCAAGAAATAAAACGTCAGTGGGACAATGTTAGGGTAAACTGAAAAGGAAACAAAACCATAACGACCCCAACTTCCACCTCCACCATCCGCTGACCGGAAATTTCATCTTATGTGCCCGTGATTGTAAAGGCTGACGCCACAGCCAGCCCTCGAGAAAAAATAAAAACTTGTTGCTTCTATTACTTGCTTTGATACTATCTCCACAAAAGTCCCCACATGACCCCATAGGACCCCCTAATGGTCCCTATGCCCTATATGACCCCCGAAAAGTCCCCATATGACCCCCCCTAAAGCCCCCATATGACTCACCAAAATTCACCACAGGACCCCATATGACACCCTAAAAGTCCCCATATGACCCCCCCTAAAGTCCCCATATGACCCCCAAAAAATCCCCACATGACCCACCAAAATTCACCACAGGACCCAATATGACCCCCCAAAAGGCCCCATATGACCCATCAAAAGTCCCTATATGACCCATCAAAAGTTCCTATATGACCCCCCAAATATCCTTATAGGACCACATATAACGAATACCCCCCGAATGAATTATACAAAATCTATCGCTACTTGGTTCTACCATTTTTAATGGTTTATATTGAAATATATTTTTAATCATTACGTACGACTGTCCATTGTCCATTGGGAGCATTTTGGCCTTTGCATGACAGTAATTCGGAAATGGTTTGAAATGTTCACCTTGAGAACATCACAAAATGGAACTTTCTGCGGATGTAAATAAATATATTTAATCATGAATCATCATATTATGATGATTCATGATTAAAAATCTAATAATTTGCATTGTTATATAACTTTACCGGATTCAGTTCGTAAATGTAGGGAGCATTGGCCATTCCTTTTGTATTACCTTTTGTTTTCTAAATGTAAAAATCTGAACTGGATACAGACAAAAATTCAAAAATGTGCAGGAGTTAAGGTGAAACTCAATTCGGTTGACACTTACAAGCTCCACAGGTTTAGGAAATAATGGTATGATTTATAAATGAATCAATGATAAGCCAGCCACTAAAATTTCTTGGTACAAAAATTACGTTATCCATTTCACCATATAGTAATAGTAATAGTATAGAGATGCATAAAAAGATTGTGTGCCAAATTATCGCCAAATTTTTGACGGATAACGTAAGAGATACTCCAAAGATCAATGCACTATGAACATGAGTCATGTTACATGACACATCCACGTATATTTCTTTGTACACTTGGATGGATAGCTCTTATCCTTTTTATCAGCTCTGTCCTCTGTATGTTGACCTTGCCCTTCCTGGGTGACAAATATTTTGATAAAGTTATGAGATTTCTTTTAGGCATTTACGTCACATTTCAAGTGGAAGCTTGTATAAAAATGTTTTCATAAACTTTTATTGGCACATACTGTAGGCAGTTTTTGTACTGAAAAGTAAAAAGCCAATTTTTCTTCTAGTTTTACCCGGGTCGGTTCCAAGTTGTATCCGTACACTGCCTTCCGTTCCACTTCTTAAAGTAATTTTGAACAACTGTTTCTTTGTATTTACATTATCTTCTGATTTGATATAAGGTAATTGTGAGTTCCTTCTCCCTTTAATATTACTTATCAATAAATCTTAAATGGAATTAAATGGAAATACATTTATTTATTTCATTTGAAAAGGAAATTTCTGTTCGTGATCTCCATTCAGTCATCGGATCAATTTGGATCTCAACACCTTTAACGTCCTCAGCAACACAGCTAAATCCGAAAGGTAATATTCAGAATTTTTCCAACATAAAAATTCACATAGCTTTAAATTTAATTTCCCTTGGAAAACGTTCGTCGTAAAATTACAATTTCCGTTTGGGTCACACTAATATTATCACTTTTGGGGCTGGACAACGGCAAAACTCTGGCGGATGTACATTTTTTAAATAACTAACTTTCTGAAAATCTCATTTGTGCGCGGATCGCTCATGGCGCAAGATATTAAATGGGGTTAAGGAAGGTAATGTTAAATTTTACATGTTAATTCACTATAGGCACACCCTTTTGAAACACCTTGTATAATAAAAAAGGTTGGATTTATCTTTAAGGGACTCTACTGTGCTATTCAACGAAAGTTTGAGGTAACGCGTGTATCGGATTTCAGATGGGAAATAACATTGCTCAATGTTATTTTCCCTATGAAATCCGTAACAGGCGATCCCCAATCCTCTCGTTTAATGGCACTGTATAACAAAATAGAAAGAACCCTTGAAAAATTGAATTTTCCCTTTATTTAAATAAAATTGGTGCGAAATAAGTAATGATCCCTTCAGAGAATAAGTAATATATAGTATCTAGAAGAGACAAGCCTCCAGAAAAGTCTACATCTTGTGGTCGTAAGGGACTTTTTTTGTAAAGGTGCAGATTTTTTGAACATTTGCCTATGACAACTTATCGACTTATATTTGAGTTTTGAAAGAGAAAATTTGGGACAAATTCTTTTTTTTTCTCTTCAAAAAATTTAAAAATTTGAATTTTTAAATTATCACAATAATAACGCTGCTGAAAATGGTCACCGAAATTCTGTTGATTATGGTAATTTATCTATAAATTCTACAGTTTAAGAAGAGGAAATTCTTTTCTTTCATTCAAAAATTCAAATTTTTTGAAGAAATAAAAAAAATTTGATCAAAATTTTCTCTTTTAAAACTCAAAAATTACCAGATAAGTTACCATAGTCAATTTTAAAAAAATCTGCACCCTTACAAACAAAGTCCCTTATAACCACAAGACTGGGAATTTTCTGGGGGCTTGTCTCTTCTAGATACTATATTTCTTATTCTCTGGGTACCTTTATCAAATCCTTCATGAAAAATGAATATTTGTCGGTGTATTCTGATACAAAGCAACTACAAATAACATGGCTTTAGACCTGTACTTCTTCAGAAAAAGATTATGAGCCCCATAAAACTTTTCCGCTGTGTGACATCACTGCATGTTATGTCTTTCATAATTTCCTGTTGATTTGGTTTTTTCACTAAATGGAAATGATGGCTAATGCTCCTGTGGACATGGGCTTAGCAATGTACTCCAATCGATTCTTTATCAAAGGTTTTTTATTTCTTTTAGTTTTCAATTTTGAATTTTTAAAAATAGATAACTATTACAGTAAGTAAATAAAACAACTGAGAGCTCTTTCTATCTGTTTTTTCACAGATACTATGTTATCTCTAATGCAATCGTTTAAGCATTATATTATATTGAATATTGTAGCAAGGTATTCAAATACTAGATTAGAGTTAATTTGAATACTTTTCTTTCATTCGTAGTATCTCTGCTGAATGGCTAAGCTATAAAGTACAACTAATGATAAGCTAAATGCCAAGTACACGACAATTTTTATGTACTAAAACCTAATGGGAGGAATCTAAAGATTAAAGCTGGAATTTGTATTTTAAAGTGAAAAGGTATTAAAAATGAATGGTAAATTGGTAATTGGAAAATTCCATTGTTAAGTTTCCTCTCTATTTTATTAAACGGTCGATTAAACACATGCAAAAATATAGAAAGGTTAGCTTCTCAAAGAGATAAAATGGTAAACATAAGTACCTAGTAAGTTAACTAACCTTTCTGAATGTAACAACGAGGGAATCTCTCCAAAAAAGGAGATAATTGAATTATGCTAAGAAAGCCTGATCATGATTCAGCTTGAATTATGAATCACGCGCGATTATTCAGTTTGGGTCAGATCAGTTAGCCAGTTATAAGGCTTACTCAGGTTCAAACTATGTAATACCATGGCAAACAGTGTGCATATTGAGCAACTATGCATGAATTCGCAAACAATTAGAGAATTATAGTTAGACTTGGCAATCGTGTTTCACGTAAAAAAATTTTTGAGCAATTTTAAGCGTTTTAAAGCTTATAAATCGCGCAAAAACATTCTTTTAATGTAGTTAGCTAAGACTTGATTCACATCTTCAAACTTGCATAGCATTTTACATTTTGAGCGCTTTCCTGTGCAATATGTAGAACATTGTGATTGCTAGCCTGAGTTTTAAACTGCAGTAATGGGCGCAATTTTTGAAGCGAGCAAAAACATTGTTATTGAATTTTGCAACGAGAGTTGGTATTTTAAAACGCACGTAGGAGGTCCACTTATTTATTTATATATTTATTTATTGACAAGTACAGGTGGAACCCTACTAGAAGCAAGTTACACCACAGAAAATGTCAGTCACCAAATTATCCAATGAAGTGGGAGCTGTCGGAGGTTTCCCGGTCTTCAACACATTCCCACCTAACAACCCCCTAGAACAACAAGCAACTGGTCGATCGTCCGATGGAGGGTTATCTCCCAGTGAAGATCTAATGTATCCCTTTTATCTCCTGCATCAAAAAAAACCAGAAACAGAGTGTTCAGGTACAATGATAAATCGTGGAATTATAATAACAGCAGCATCCTGCTTCACTTCGGAAGAACAACAAGCAACGACGCCGAAAGTTAAGTTTACAAGGTCGCGGATATTGAAAACACCGTCAGGAGTAATTCCTCAGCTGGAAGATGCCGAGTTTAAAGTCAAAGAGTCTTGTCAACCCATTTCATACTGCCCTTTACTTGACGAATTTGAAACTTATGCCGCAGAAGTTAAGCTACACTTCCTCAAACTGGACAAAAATGTTCCAGTACAAAAAGACCAGTTTTCAAAACCATACCCAAAAATCAAAGGAATTGTAATCGAATTTGAACCTGGCCCAGTGGAGTTTAACACTCAGAGCCAACCAGATTACTGTGCCCAGGCACAAGTAATACTAATTCCTATAAGCGAAGACAAGTTTCAAATAAAAAATACTGAAGAAAGGCTCAAGACGATTGATAAGGAAAAAGAAGAGTTGGATGAAAAACAAACTTCAGCCGCCAATATTGACCCCGCAAGGGAAACTGGACAGAAGCCTCCGTCTTGGTTGGCTATTTTAATTGTGATGCTAGTCGGGGTTGTCGAGGTTATTGTTGGGGCCGTTTGGACCATCGGTACTTTCTTAGCCACCCCGGATGTTGAGACAGGATTATTCATTGTTGGAGTAGCGGATGTAAACATGGGGGTCCAGGCTGCTATAAATGGAGAGTATATTTCTCTCGCGGATTTCTTCACAGACAAAGCAATTGACATAGTCATTTATGCCGCGGGGAAGGTGGCATTTAGCGAAGCAGCCGAATCTACATTTGTCAAAGAAATCAAAGAAAATCTTATGAAAACAGGCTTGGGAAAACTTGCCTTTAGAGTTTTCCAAGCTACAAAGAAATTCCTTGATAATGGTTGCAATACTGTGAAAGATGCGTTGAAGAAAGTATACTCCAGTTTTAAAACCAGATATGGGGAGATTACAACGATCGACGTTTGAGATTACATATTACAAATTACAATTTTGAAAACCCAGATTACTGATTATAGATTACTGGTTACAAAAGAGATGCATTTAAAAGCCCCGTAGAACAAATCAAACACCCAGAAAAATAAAATAGAAACGCCCCGTAAAAGAAAAACCCCGTAAATTTAACAAAGCACCCCGGAATTCATGGTAATAAATGAAGGTGATAGCAAAGTCATGAAGGTGATAGAAAAGTCACTAAATAAAGTCCAAGTGCAAGCTGTACTTGTCTCCTTGTTAGTTCTTCTTTTCTCTTGGAAAAAATACTTACTAAATACAAAAATAAAACTTAAAAAAATTGAAAAACTTGAAATTTTATACCTGACAATGGAATCAGTGATAAATTTTAAATGTAAATGATTAAAAATAGGATATGGAAAGTCGACATGAATGACAATCAATTGGAAGGCGGAACTTCTACTTGTCCATCGTATCAAAAGAACTATACATGCAAACATATTTTGGGAATCGCAATAAAGAAGGGCTGGTTCAGCGTTCGATCTGAAGAGAATGACATTCCAATTGGTCAAAAACGAAAACTTGGAAGGCCAGCCAAAGCTACTCCAGCTCTACTACTCGACTAAAGCAAAGAAATGGTGCCTAATAAAGCAAATGTAACGTTGTTATAAATATTAATATTCTATTGATTAATTAAGCGTTTTTAAAAATATTGATACGGGTGTTGTCATTTTATATCCGGGGGAATTATTAACCCTCCAGGGCTTCAATATTTATGGATTCCGAGGTGCTTTAATAAAGTTACGGGGTTTTACTTATATGGGGCGTTTCTATTTTATTTTACCGGGTTTTTCATTTATTTTACGGTGTGAAAATATTTATCTCTTTTAAAAATCTAGATTACAGATTAAATTTCAATCCAGGTCCAGCTTTTTTAAGCTTATTAAGTTAATGTTAAAATTTTTCCTCAAAATTGTGTTTTACATTTTTAGGATATGACCCGGCTATCTGACCTTTCTAGGAGTGTAGTTCTCGACTCTAAGGATCCGCTGACCTTTCCTTCTGACCTTATGACACCATCTATGAGGATGAATGGATGAAGAATGAATATGTTTCCTTGGGTGGGAATGAGTGAAGAGATGGAAAGACACGATGATTACTCGACTACAGCCCAGCTTCAACTGCCACTTTATTCACTATTCTCTGGAGGGAGATAGACTCAAGCAAGCGTCTTCTCCAGTTATACACGCATGAGTGTATTACAACAACAATAAGTTCGACCATGGAGATGGAGATAGAAGCTCCTTCTCCTCATATTAACCACCCACTAATCCCCGGATACAATGAAAAAAAGGGGTGTGGAGGAGAAATAATTATAAATTAATGAATGATAATTCTTACATACTAACAATTCAATTCCAATTACTTATATAATATTAACCTATACCTTTTTGCTTTTCTTTTGTAGACGCTTTAATTTAGTTTACTCGCGCCTTCTTTTATATTTAGCGAGTTTAACTGTTTCTAACCCCAAATTAAGTCTACCTTGATTAACAAATTGAAGATTTAATTTCTGTCTGAATTTTTTTTCTCTATTACGTTCAGTATTACTTAACATAGGTATATCAATTCTATCATTAGAGGTATTCTCTGAACAAAACACTCAACTTCATCTTTTCGGTCGCTGATTCGTTTGAAATCCAGACCCGAGAGATTCAAACACAGTATTCTGTCTGTGACACTGACAATGTCAGAAGAATTAGGAAGATGAACGTGTTTGACGCTCCCCTCGCCTTTCTCCCAATCATCATCCAGCACACTTTCAAAATCACTCGTGTCCATAGAAACCTCTTTACACTACACTATTATTATGACAATCAACGGGTTTTTCAATTACAATATTCTTACATAATGTTATTAGCTCATTAACTAAGTTTGGTGACCAAAACGAAGCACTTTTACATATTTTCATGACTTGACCTAATGATTCAGGTTTTTTAATAGCTAAATAGGCTAAATCTACGTCAGGCAAGAAAATTTAGGTCTCCTGTAGACAATTTTTGAAGTTTCACCTCTCCATTCCCACAATTTGACGAATATATTATAATTTAACGCAAATGATTTTATATAATTCCAATTTAACTTAGAACGAAGAAATTTTACATCAGATGACATACAATTTTTAACTTAAGGATACTTATACAAGTATAACATCATCGAATTAGATCTTTCAAACAACATATTATCAATTCCATACTGTTTCTTTAACCCATTGCATAACTTTAATACTCTTGAATCTTCTACGGCGTATTTAAAAGCTTCTAATGGTAAAGGTCTCATTAACCACGGAAAACACTGCATTTCTTTACTCAAATGAATTCCTAAGACTTCTTGAACTGCTTTAGCTAAGCTAACATTATGATCATATTTAATCTCTTGTGAATTAAAAAATTGATTTGTTACTTCCTGAACATCTACAGTGTTCTCAAAAAAAATATTATAGTCTCTCTGACACGCTTACACATCAAACTGACTGAAAACTAATTTTAGAATGTTTTTACTCTAACAAAGGCTTTATGAATGGAAAAACTTTTAAATGATCAACAATAAAATCTAACTCATGACTTGAAATCTGTATTACAGCAATTATATCATAGTAAAAATGCGTAGTGTCAAAATCAGTATCTAACCCTATTTTTACCTGATTTTTTAATAGATCACACATTGATTTCATGCCTATTTCATCCTCAACAATAATGACAGGTTTTTTAACTTTAGATTCATACACAATTTTCATATTATCAGTCAAATTAATAATATCACTTATATTACGATCACAGTCGAATGTAACTAGATTATTTAAGTATAAACAACGCTAAAAGAACAACGCTTAATGACTTCTTAAATTCGTTTGGAATTCGGACGACACTGAAAATCAGATAAAAAATTGGACAAATTTTAGAACTTAGATTTTTGAATATAATTGTGATGATATCTCCCTAGCCATCGCAAAGGCAAATCGCGTCGCTTCGCGCCGCGATTTGCCTTTGCGATGGCTAGGGAGAGGATTTGGGACACTTTTCGCTTGTTTGGCGCTTGAGTGTTTTAGTCATCAAATTTCAAAGATTTTTATGCAGTAACACATTTTATATATTTTATGCATCGACGAATTTTTTGCATTCAAGTATGAAAATAATTTTACTTGAGTAAGACTCGTATTACGAGATAACGAAGAATGAGATCATCGCATGAAGGATATGGAGCAGAGTTATTCATTAGTTGTTTTTGTTAGGCAAGTCTAATAAATGCAAATCTGACTGTTTTTGATTTAATGTTTTTAACGAAACAAAATTAATCATTTATTTTCAATGATATCATCAACGAAAACAGACTTAACTATAACATTGTTCATTTGAAGCCTGTAGAGCCAAATCCTCTTTGGCCTCTTACTTCGGTGTTGAGGATGTCATGAATTTTTAAAGTCTGACCAGACTCCTCATCTCTATAAATAGCTTTTTGAGAAGCTATTTTCTCAATTATAATTTGTGCTACTCTGTCCCCTTGCTTCACATGTAATCTTGTAGCCCCGTGATTAAAGAGGATGACTTTGATCTCTCCTTCATAATCTCTGTATATTACTCCTCCTAAAATATAATAACTTACACTGACAATGTTTTATTTTTGAACATGCAATTATTTTAACTATATAATAATTTACTTTACCATGAACATCTATTTTATTTCGGAGAGCCAATCCGGACCTTGGAGAGATTCTACCATAAGTATTCTTCGGTAAGACAACACGAATCCCTGTTTCGATTACTTCGCTTGTTAGAGAATTAATACATACCTCTGTCGTACTGTATATATATATGAGTATAGAAAAACAATTTTATGTTATATAAAAAATAACATGCATGCAATCATTTTCTACTTAAACTAATCCAACCTGAATAAATCATAGCCAGCTGACCCAGTTGTGCCCTTTCTTGGGCAGACAGAATTACTTTTGGTGCGTACAAATACCAGTGCATCTACAATCAATTTATTGAACTCGTCGTGTGACGGATTCGATTGTTTTTGCAGAAAATCAGGAACTCTTCAGATGTGAACTGCGTTCCGTTGTCGGAGAAAATCTGTTCAGGTATACCAAACCTAGTAAAGGTTTCTCGTAACCTTTTAATTACTGATCGACTGGTACTGTTGTTGTTGAGGTCGAATACTTCTGGCCATTTCGAATGAGCATCCATCACCACCAGCCACATCTTGTTGTACATTGGACCGGCAAGGTCAATGTGTATACGCTGCCATGGACGTTCGGGGAACTGCCAGGGATGCAGGGGTGCACTAGGAGGATCCACTCGAGTTGAACAACACTGTTCACACGCTTTGGTCATCATTTCAATGTCCTTGTCAATCTGTGGCCACCATACAAACTGACGAGCTAAAGATTTCATATTAACTACTCCAAAATGACACTCATGAAGTACCTCTAACAACTTTGAACGAAGGGACACTGGAATCCACAGACTTGAGAAGAATACAATATCTTCAATATAGACAATACAAGGAACTTTTGCTTCAAACTGCACTTTGAGTTTCCATGGTCGATAAGTGCACCTTCATTTTAGTTAACATGGGCAC
>JAQFZZ010001589.1:0-10675 GCA_034696405.1 Isotoma caerulea
ATTCATGAAATCTCATCAAGAGTAAGTGACAGAAGTAATTCATTTGGTTATGTAAGTGCAATGATTACACATTTTAGAAAATTACTTTCTCCCAACATGCAAATAACAATCCTATCCCATTTCGAAATCTCAATTTGCAGAATAAGTACTTGCTAAGAACCTTTTTCACCATTCTTATCAAATTCCAAAAGAATCCAATACTTCACCCAACTTTTTTTTACCAGTATTGAAGTGGAAGTCGGCTTGATTGAAAATTGAAAACTAGGCTAGGGTTGCATGCTTACAATTTAAATTGGAGTGGCCACATGGTAGCAAGTGTATGTCATGAAAAGAGGGTTTGCATATCACTCACGAACCTCCATCTAAATTGAATTGCTGACCACTTGGATTCGATCATATCACATCATTTCAATCAAAACCAACCACCAACCACGCTCAGAGTACATGTAACGAAGTGTATCTTCAAGATAAGTTAAAGTAAAATGGATGTGTCCGCCTGCCCTGTTTGAAATTGAGATGGGTCGCAATTGTCGTATTGTATTTGTTGTTGCTGAAGGAACCTGAAAGAAAATCAGCTTTATTGTATTGTATTCACTCGGGTGCAGGTTGCTTGTGGAGAAATACGAATACGAACCTCTTCAATTGTGTATGAGTGTATGTATACTTTGACATATCTAGAGTGAAAGTACTCAACTTCACGTATTCTACGAAGGTATTGAAATTGAAAAGCACTGCCTACACTGCACTACAATTCTCCTATTGCTATCCCTACGACACATACAGGAGAGAAATTGAAGTCAGTAACCAGAAAATAGAGTCAAAGTCAGTCCGTTCGATGCTCCAGGAATTGGTATTATTGTGTATGCATGCCTAAGTACTCACATCACATTCAGTCAGTTGGTTCACTGTGTCCATGAATAATGCATAATGTCGAATTATCGTATCCACGTCAGATACAGGCTTCTTTTATATAGACCAAAACTAACCAAACTAGAGATGCGATACAAAACGGTTGCAAAAGGAACATTTATACAATTTTGCTTTATCTTTCTCCAGTTCTGAGTAAATCTTTGTAGGAGTAGTGAAAGTAGTAGGAACCAGTAAGTATAAGTACCTATATATACACTTTGTAGCAGGTAGGACGTAGAATTTGATGTTGATGTACCCTCACCATCTTTCACTCAACCTACCCTCATGAAAGAAAGATACAATATACACTCAAAAGTAAGTTTTAAAACCATTCAAAATTTTCCTTCCAGCAGTTTACAAAGTCTAACCCGCAGATTTACTAGTGAGATTTATAAAGTCCCTTTTCTCTATTAGACTTGGACATCGTTTTAAAAGAAGCTCTTGGCTTGTTGAGAAATTGAAAATATCTGCACCCACAAAGATACACACCTTAAGAGGAAGACTTTCATAGAATTAAATATGTAGAGTCATGAAACCCATACACTTTGGCATGTGCCAGAGTTGGAGAGATGATAGTTAAGCATATCTAGATAAATGTATTATCGTAGGCAAAAGCCTCATTGGCTTATTTGATATATTTGCATATTTAGTTAGATACACTCCAGCCATGCCAGCAACCCGTACAAATACTTATTCGTCATATTCCACTCTCTGATTGTAAAGGATGATGATGGTATGTGAATACTTAATTATAGAAGTAGTTCTGTAGGTATAAGTAGGAGTGAAAAGCTTTGCATATTTATTGTTAGCTATGAACTCACAAAGCAAATGCGAAATAATAATCATCACCATCCACTAACTAACTAACGACTGATTTTGACTTCAAAAGCGTACAAATGTAAACTTGCCACCATAAACCATAAGGACATAATTTGCCTTTGGGATCTCAGCCGAGTTTAAGGATTGGCCTTACAACAAACCAACCAGTATCGTTTGCATAAAGTCATGAATATGAAAATTTCAAATTTTCTTTATGACGAATGATTTTGATACCCATTTATCCCTTTGTTTCTCACATAGCTAATCTGCCATAAGGGAGAACCCTTTTATTTACAATGTGCTTTACTACTTTACTGCGATGGCATGCTTGGATGGTTCACTTTAATTCAAGTCATCAAGATAGCTTCGAGCTATATGAATGACTACTTTGCAGCAAACCACTTTGAACTACCAAGTGGATAGGATTGGATTGGCAAATGTATTATGGCAGAGAGGCTTAAATTATCATAATATCATTTATTTCGTACAAAGAGCTTATAAAAGACTGTACTACTCTAATAGGTAAAATGTCATTTCTAAATCTTTCAAATGCATTTACACTATATATTCTATGACATTTGTTTGCCAAAGGCAGGACTTAAAAGTCTCAATTTCCCAATGTGCCAACCAAATATCAAATCAGATTGCAATATTTCTAGCAAAGTAATTCTCCATTTGATGTTTGGAGTTTGATAAGGATATAAAACATACCTAGAAGCTGAATCAAAATAGATTATCTCCATATCTCATCATCATCATCATCATGACCATTCCTACTTAATCAATGGGCAATAATGAAGCTAAAGCTTAACGATTATATTGTTGTCGCGATAAAACATGAATCTGAGTGAAAATAAGACGAGACTAGGCATTTGGTACTTGGTCACTCTGTAGGGATTTACAAATGTGGTTATGAGATTTTATATAGTAACCATATTTCTAATCCATTTATTGAATCTTTATATCTGTGTCCAATTCCAAGCCTTAATATTTAATATTGTTGCCAATCTGATTGGATCGGATTAGTTATGATCGAGAGGCTACAACTATACAACCCATGTGTGCTATAGAGTAGGTCTAATACCGCTTTTTAATGGTCAGGCATGGTCAAGTAAGATTACAATAATTTATCATCGTTATAACAAAGCTCAGTTAGTTCTCCGATTCAATCCAATCGTCTGTGTGTAACTTTTTTCTCAGAATTTAATAAGCTTCTACGCCCATATCGCAAATTAAGCTTCCAATTCGACATTCGACATATCGGCCTTATATTTATTTAATAACATTCCATTTCTTCTATTATACTATTATAAATTTCAACGCTTCTTTTTCGTCTTCATACAGGAGGATGATGACTTACAGCCAAATCTTATTGAAGACCAAACCTTTTTTCAATTCTGCTTTTAAGCTTCCAAAGAAAGACATTTCGAAACGATTTAAACGGGCGTGTAGACAAGTTCTGGAGAAATCTAAAAAACTCAGCACTGTCAAGATAGATCAGTCTTATTTCTTAAAGCAACCCCCATGTTAAATGTTGAGTACATAAGCTAACTGAAGGAATATACGAGTCATTATTAGATAAAGTGGATGACGAGAGGCAATAAACTTTAAAAAAAGAAAGAATTTAATAAGCTCTAAGTATGTATGTATCTTTATGGAATAATAGGATTTGAGAACAACAGGAATGGAGGCTTTAAATGGCAAAAAATAATATGAAATTCTAAACAGACTAATGGAAATAGTGATGGTGGTGATTGTAATGTAATGTATGTGGTTTTGTATGTCCAGTACTCATTCAACCATGGATAATTGAATTCAACAGCTCAAAGTCACTTTAGTACTTTAGGAAAGTAACCTTGATAAAGATAAAACGTACATCAAAGTGCATCATCCCATAGTAACTTTGCCATTGCAATAAATTGCAATGTTTTTGGATGTAAAGAGTTTTTTTTTTAACTTTTTTACACTTTTCCATACATTAAACATTCAACCACAGTTAATACTTTTCTCAAACATAAATATAAAAAGTAACACGCAAGGATACGAAAAATGACCCCGAAATGAGATGAGAATGAAGCTTCCATTTCCAGCAGCAATGGCATATAGCAACTAGCAACAAAAATAAAAACATCTACCTAGACGTAGTTGTTATTATTAAAAATATTATTTTATACTGCTATTATAATGTCTAAGTTAAATGTTTTATCCGGTATTTCTTCCATTGTATAATGCTTTTATAACAATCATCATCATAATTATACTATGATGGAAAGAGATGAAATGAAGGACAAAGTTTGAGTTTGGACGTGAAAACACGATAATTGGCCATTGCGAATTCAATGCACAGAGGTTTTTTTTACTGAAAAGCAAATTGCAAAAAATTAATGTGATGAATAATGCTCGTCAGGCCCACAGTATTTAATAATATGAAATTCATGAAGCGTGCTAATGTGTATTTTAGCAAATACTTGATTCGGGTTTTGGAGTTACTTGATTTTGTATTTTTTACTTAGTTATAATGTCCATCGTCATATGTAATACTTAAATAAAAAAGTATAATAATATAGCTTAAAGGGTCAACTCAAAGCAGCATAGTTGGCAAAAAATCTAGGTTCATCTTGAGTCAGGCTGTAGAATTAACATTAAGGTATTATTATCATCATTATAAGAGAAGACTTCTTTTAGTTTTATATAGTATAATCTCCTTTGTAGATTCAGAATTGAAGATGTGTGTCCCTTAGTTCAAGTAAGAAAAGCTATTTCATTTGTTCATCCCAACTTGCCAAGTTTTTCATGCCATGGTCGTGGATGATTTCGTCTTTAAGTTTTAGTCTTTTGAGCTGAGAAGAAAGAGATTGTAGGAACTTTTATAAAACTACTAGCTATTCGTGGGCCAGCCAACTTCTGAATGATATGAACAATCCTATCCAACGCCATTTTAATCTTCTTATGTATGCATTGCAGCGCAGCGTTAACACTTCTGTTGAAGCGGAAAGTTTGGAAGATTTTTTTATCTCGTAATAAAATAGTAATATCATTCATACTATGTTGAGCTGATGTGAGTTGAACTATGGCTTTTTACACACCCACAAACTCTTTAATTTCCCAACTTGGCCATTTTTCTTCAATAATTTGTACTTATGAAAGAACGGTTCAAATCTTCCCTTACCTCCTCCTTAACTACTTGGACTATATTATTATGAAAGTAGGCATTATAAAGACATCATAATCACAAAACCTTAATCATCGCCTTTATGTGTGTGTAGTAAGAAAAATTAAAATGAAATAAAAAGGGAAACTAGGGATGTGTGATTTAACTTCTCCTAGTATACGAATTTTAGTGTGATTGTGTGTGACGCAATGCTTTTTGTTTTAGCAAAATAAAAGCAAAATAACTTAATGCATTAGCATTATATAGCTGACCTGGTGACCTTTTCCATCTAACACAGGAAGAAGCTCATATCACTCAAATTTATTTAGTTCAAACAAACCTTTACGTTAACGTTAACATCATGCATAATGAATTAGATTGGTATTATTCTCTCACGCAAATCATTATGCATTTATTTACCTTTTCTATATCAGGCAAAGTGTATAATAGTTGCTAGAAGTTGATTTTTATTACTTTGATAGCTCTTTATGAATAAAAAGCATGACGGAAAATGGCAGGATTGGTCGAAGGCATGACAGAAACGTAGATGTAGACTTGCCTCATTGTTTAGTTTAACTTTCTGAGTGTTTTATTGTTCGTTGGCTAACTTATGATTGACTGAATTTGGCATACTTTGTTTTTAACAAGTGATGATTCCTCTCCTAATGTTTTGGTTTGGCTTTCATCAAATTTTTCAACAGTTCATGTCAAAGTGCCATACCTTTTTGGAGACTGCCATACCAAGTAGGTAGATTTATGTAGTACTTAATTAAACTTTTGTGCAATAGAGTTTTCAGAAGTAGAGCATCACATCATTAATTACTTAGAATTGTTTTTCAAAAAGAACTGGCTTTATTGATATTCAAGAAAGATTAATTCCCTTATAAATGTTTAAATTTTGGTTTCTCATAATATAGAGACTCCTTTTATGAACACATTCAAATTTAAATTTCAAATGAATATATATTTCTTAGAACATATTTCTTAAATATGAGGCAATATTATTTTGTTGCAGACAAATGCTTTGAAGCAATTATTTGCATACAGAAAATTATGCATTTTCCTTAAGATAATATTTATTGGTTATAAAAGCGTTTGACATTTTCAACACAGTGGATTTACAAACACAGCAAAGGATTTTGTCTTGCAGATTTTTTATAATTGCATAGGTTTTTCCTGGACAGTTGACAAAGACATTTTAAGTCGATCATTACTGGAAATGTTTGCAGAAAAATGTTCCTTTCACTGTAATGCAAAAAAAATTGGCTAAATTTCCTACATTTTTTACTACAAAAATAAATAAATGCATCAAACTACTCGAATGGGAAAATTCAATAATGACGACCATGACATACTTCCCATTTGTACTATTCCTTGTCAAGTATTACTGGACGTTGTAAAATTTGGTTTATTTCCATATTCACATTCACATCTAAGAAAGAAGTTCCCCCAAAACTTTTTTACAAAGTTCTGTCTAACTAATTCTCAAATGGTTTATGCATTCTACGTTATCCCACTCCGGATACGACAGGAAGGACCCCGAACCGGGCTCAGAAGGTGGTAAAGTCATTGGCAGTGCATTGTGTTGAAAAGTTATTGCCATTTTTCCGAATTGCAGTCAGTGTATTGCTTATCTTTAGAAAACTTCGTTTACTTTCTTTTACACTCCACACAGTGCACGATAGTCTATTGTTCCTTATGTCATGCATGCAAATAGAGTAAAGTTCCGGAGTTTTATTCCCTTTTGTCAGTTCGTCAAAGCCATTTGGTACAAAAGACATGGGTTGTCTACAAACTAAAAAAACTAAAGATAAGACGACGAAGTCGACGACAGATCTTATAATAATAGCATACATATACACGATTGGACAATCTCACTTCTTATTACCTGCTGTCCTTCTTCATTGAAAACGGCTGTCAATAGGATAATAGAGCCATGTAAATTGTAAATGAAATAAAAAGTTTGTAAAGAAAAAGACATAGACAGAGGAAGATTCCCCTCGGAGTGGCAAACAATTCAGTTTGTTTATGCAACTATTGTTATAAATTGGCTGGTGATGATGATAGAGATTCAACCCTTCTACCATACTACTACTGATTTCTACTATGTACTACTTCATCCAAAACTCATGCTTACATTTACTACACTCTATGAAATACTATAATACGAGGTATGCATACTAAAAAAATTCTCTAGACAGTTGGTTCATACTTTGATTTGTTGTATTGTTGAAGAGAAGACTGAATTTTTATTCCTTCTGGATCTGGATTTGTATGCAAGGATGATAAAGCAAAATTCTCTTCTTGTCAGTCTACTTGTGAGTACATCATTCATTCATCCATTCATCCCATAATAATATAATGTAATGTAATGTAAAGCATGCTGAGGTTTGGTTGGTGTCGATCCTCAGCCTCTTTACTCTCTCGAGTATTGAACATTTTCAAGATGAGATTTGCATTTGAATACGGAAAAGGTGTATGGTTGTTGACTTCTCAGATAGCTCGTCAACAATCAAGAATGAAAGAGATTTACAAGATGAAGATACTGCTGCTGAGTTGATAGTTAAAATGTTAAAAGTCGAGAAATGTTTAAACTATCATCCATCCACAATTTGTAATATCATGTTATGTTGTGGTTATAGTTGTTGGTGATGTGATAGGCATGTTAAACTCATATGATGAACCTAGTTAGGTAAGGTATAAAAATTTGTTTTAAGGAAGTCTAACAACAAAAGCTTGCAACTTTGCAACTTGCAAAAATCTTGAGAAGATCCTATCCTGTCCCCATATGATGATAGTGTATGGAGATAGATGATGATGTTTTTCATTTCAATAAAGTTCACCGAACTCATGATTATTGTCAGACTATATTCTATAGTGTCATTATTCCCCAAAGGAAGATGCTTTTGTGTGCTATGGATTCTTTCAGGGATGTCTGCACGAATTTGCAAACCTTATAATAGTTTATGATAGCTTGGGATGATGTGAAGCAATTTTCATACACTTGTACTTGTTCTAGTAAAAATTTTGGCATTTTTTATCCTAGTTTTCCCTCAAGCTCTTGTATTTTTCTGACGTAAAGTCTGGCAGTTGTGTCAATCTTCTTTATACATTATCTTGGCTTAGCGTTATCATTTATAGGATAATGTGATATAGTTTTTACAAGATATGATGATTCGATGACTCATGAGTTAATTTAACTAACTACTACTACTAGTATTACAGGCTACAGGTGTAACCTTTACAACTTCACTCAAATCAAGAGGGCAAGGGAAAATAAAAAATATGAAAACAAGCTAATTTTCGCTTCTGGCAAAGTTTCCTTCCTACTTGTTATTAATAATACACCAGACACCAAGTACAATTCATATTTTTTAACTGTTGCAATAGCGGGTTAGAAAGTGATTTGACCGCATGTAATTACAAATTAAGTAGAGAAAAATAAAAAAGCGCTAAAATTGTAGACTCGTATTTTAACTTTGATTCATTCAAATTTTTATTATTTTTTAAAATAAAGTTATACTGTTAGATAGCTTGATAGTGGAGGGTGGTTATTGAAAACCAATTCGTATAATTCCCTTATAAATTGCCTGTGACTGCTCCTGGTCTGCTTTAACTTGCTTTTCAACCGGTTTAGCTTGCAGCGTTAATGAGATCTTCTCTGCGTAATACCACATACAGATACCACAACTCAAATTATACGATGTATCTATTTTTTCAAAGATTTAAAACTTCCTTGAGAAAAATATCAGTTAGGGTTTACTTATTCTATACTATGGATAATGTGATGCTAAGCTATTGTGAAAACACTAATCCAAAAAGCCTCAGACCCTAGGAAACAGATTAAGAGGCCGACATCTAAGCCACACAAAACATCAGACACACCGCATTTTATTATATGTTACAATAACAAAGGGATTAGTTAAGAGATTATGCTTAGCTAATCTCAAGATTATTTGCTCATTTCCAGACACCAGGAAGTGAATATATGTTAAGCATGTTTGTTAATAAACTTAAGTCATTGCAAACCATTAAAGTTAAAATTCTCTAAGAATTTCGCAGAATCTAAACAAAGTCAAAGTATTTCATTGCGAAAGACAATTATTAAAGTACAATTAAGTTTTGCCGATTTTTCAAATTACATAAGATACCAATTGTCTCCCAGCATAAAAGTAGCAGTTTAAAAGCTGTAACAATATAAATCCCAAAATTAAACTTGTCAATTTCATACGAAACGAAAGGATGCATTTACATCTGTGGCTTTGAGTATTTCTTAAAAAGTTTATGCAATTTTTGATTGCATTGCAAATGAACTCTAAATAGGATTTTTCACCATAAGAGATTCAACTTGTTGCAAACTATACAAGACAAACCGAAGAATTAAAATTCTGCATGAGTAACAAAATATGCCACACATTTAACCACAGTAGCAAAAATCTAAAGTTTAAGTTCTCTTTCACAGGTACACCTGGATTAAATTACCATGCCGTGAGCTGTTAAACCAGAGTAAAAAAAAGGGTCTGCTAAATTATAAAAAATATTATCCAAGAAGATAAGAAGTTAAAGTAGCCGAGGCGATAATTACCTCACGACTGTAAAAATGAATAAAAGTTACGTGGATTATATTAAAATACAATGAGCTATGTAGCAAATTTGTTGCAGAAAAAAGTACGAAACGAAATAATACCTCCTTTAAAAGGTGAGGGGATTTATTCTCTTTTGAATTGCAAAAAATTACTTATCTAGTCAAAGTAATAGTGGTGTGGTCTCACTCTTCGGTTAGGTAAGATTGGTTTGGTTTTCCTTTCCCTAAGACTGTACTGCGATTATTATTACAAAAGTAATAGCAAAAGAGTGTGCATCTTTTTTCACCAAAGTTGTGGAACTAAAGTAAAAAGAAAGATAATTTTGGGGCCGACAGGGCTCTCCTGGGAAATCCAACTCACTTAAAACCTCATACATATAAAGACATCTCGCTTTCGGAATCTATTCATACTGATACATCACAAGTGCCAGTGTTTCCTACTTACTTCCTTTGAGAAGTTCGTTTAAGGATATTTTTCACGACTTACATCTTCGGTTTCTTTCTCCTTTGATATCCTTAATTGGTGTTTTAATAGAGGATGAAGAATGACTGATGATGATGATGGTCATGATGGTGGTTGGTTTGGTGTCAGTCTCAATGTTTTGCTTTTCTATATAAACTAGACTACTACTGCATTGAAAAAAAGAATCAATTTTTGTTTCTATGAAAGAAAGCCTTCCAGCGATCACTTTGGTTGTATTACTCTCTTCATATCGGGGGTGGGGTTATATTGCACATCCCTATTTGCAGCGTTATTGACTGCCAAAGCCTTATATGGATTTGATATAGTTCGTAGAGTTATGATTGCTTATAGCATACAACTTGGTAAGTGTTATCAATTCAATGGATTTCGGAACTTAAGAATTCGGAGTAAAGAGAACGGAAGATAGGAAGGGTGTGAATCCAGCTTTTAGCTCCTAGAATGATACATTGGTCCATTAATCAGAACATGAAGAATAAATGACCGTCATTCTCTGACTCAATATGATAGTCGGAGTATCTGCTAAAGGCTAAAGGTGCAGTGGTAATAACCTACATCGATCATTTTGTTTCCTTTTTGGCTTTTAATACTCCGGATGGATTGACTCTGTCGATTATGCCTTAGCATCTTACCAAGAAGCTATTTACTTGTCATCTGTTCTGTTCAAGGTGTCAGTGTTTTTGCTTTTGGCTATTATATTGCTCACATTCAATGAAAGCGTTGTAACTTG
>JAQFZZ010001590.1:0-10674 GCA_034696405.1 Isotoma caerulea
AACAGTGATATTGGGGATGGATTCCATCGATGGTTTCGTGGGATGCCAAAACCACAACAACTATTTGCCCCATTCAAAGAGGACTTTTATATTTATGTTGTGGGATGCATTCTGAGATTCATTCGAGTGGACAGACATGGTTCTGCTTCTGATCGAATTCGAGTGCTTAGGACACTTAATCACGGATTCGATGGCGTTTCTGCTCTAGAAGCTAACCCTTTACGAGAAGTTTATGCCTTGGCAGAAAAGTCAGTTAACCCTCGAGTTTATGTTTATCGTCTTGATAGGGGACGAAAGGAACCTTATGAACCTCGAATTGTTGCAAAACTCACAGGTATTTTATAACGTTCAATTTCCTAGGACATTTACAAGACCGTTCAATATATTTCTCCAATATAGATATTGATACTGATTTTAAATGTACGTTTAAGGAATCAAGGCGATGGAGATAAGAGCCATGAGGTTTAACAAGAAAGAACTTATCATTGTCCTCACAGGATATCCATCCTTTAGCTTATCCATTTGGAAATGGACTACAGAACAGGAACTAATGTTGGCTTTATGCAACGAACCATCCGAATTTTCGGATCTTTTGATAAGGTTTATTTTTACATATCCTTAAATCTTCATTAGGCATTTATTGAACGGAGATTCTTTAAAATTATAGTCCATTAAACGAATGCCATTGGGTTGAATACGGCCGACAACATCTAACCTTTTATGATCTACAATCTTTTACAAAAAATGACGTAATTCGAACTCAGATTTATCTTCCTCAACGTCAACTTTCATACAGTAACCCTGACCCTTTGATGGGTATGGACTTCGCTATGAAAATTGTATCCGCTTGCTTTACCCACAATGGTGAATTCTATGTTTTAGATGATCATTATGGATTACATCTTGTAAGTTTTCAGTATAAATATTACTTTTTTTAAATACAGACTGAATAAATCATTTTTTTCCATGCTCGTTTATAGTTAAACCAAGAGGATAAAATTCTGAACTGGTTGTGCTCCATTGGGTTTAGCTTTCTTGGAAGCAACATTACTCAAATTGTACCTTATGGAGAATGCATTGCTGAAGTTCATAAGGATGGATGGTTTATGGTATGATTGATCATAATTAAATTCTTTAATTGATTAAAGTATGGATTAAAACATTTGGATGACGCTAAAAAAATAAAGGTTTACGATCCGCCATATGAAATGGGAAGATTGAAAGTTGTGAAAAGTTTCAAACTTACTTCAAACGTAGTTAGATACTTTCAACCCTCTGGTTTGAGGGAAACCTTTTATGCTATTACAGAAAGGGTAAGTCATTTATTTTTTTTACAAAATAGTTTTAAATTGATTTTTTAATGAACCGTTTTATTTTGATTTTAATAAACAGGAAGGTTTAATAGAAGGGGCTGAAGGTGGCATACAACGAGATCCATTTTGTGTTCCAGATTTTATGTATTCCAATATCCAAGCGGCTACTTTTATCGAACCAAGGGCAGATTATTTGGCTGTGTTAACTGAATCTGGAAAAGTTTGTGTTCTGGATTCAGAAACTGGAGAGATGGTACATTCATTCTTTTTCTAAAATTAAAAAAAAATGAATTGTAAACTTTTTTAAACGTGTGAATATCAACGGAAATAGATAGAACAATGGCATTTGTCTTTCAAACCTGCTGGTATTCAAAGTCATCCTGTTCTTCCGTTCGTCTTTTGTGGAACGGCCTACGGTTGCGTTAATGTTCTGGATGTGCGTAACCTAAAAAAGCCAAAATTAATTTCCAGAGTTTATCTAACTAAGGAGCCAGATGCATGTAAGGGGGTTTCTTTACTATTAAAATTAAATATACTATGATTTAAAGAAGTTGTTGAAATATAATTTTTTTAGGTTTAAACAAAATGGCATTCGTATGTCAAGGGAGGTATTTAGTTTCTGCTGATACGAATCATGATAAAATATTTCTTCAATATGGGTATCCATTTGAGGAGTTTGAGTACTTGGACTCGGCAAAGCTTCCTGGTTAGTACTTCTCCATTTTATCGTTTACATGAAATTATAGAAAGTGAAAAATATTGAATTAGAATTGTTTTAATATTTAAAGGAGAAATTAGAAAGATAAATGTGCCAGGATGTGGACGAGAAGATCTCCGGATTCAAGTGATGGTTTATTCCAAAAATAAAGTTGAAGAACTTTGTCCTTCTTTTGTCTACAATTATAATTTGAACAACGAAAGACTAACTCTTGTTGCGTCTCAGTCAATTGAAAATCCAATTAAGGCTATCACAATGGCCCCTATAAAGAAGTATTTGTATACGTACCACGTGGACAAAAAAAAGCTCGCATTGACTCCATTTTGTGATGACGTAAGCGTTCTTAATTACCTAAACTTTTTTGGTCTAATAGGTTTTTGGAGTAAATTAACGTGCCTTTTGTTTTAGAACACATGGACAGTTTTGCAAGAGCCTGAACAATGGATTGAGTCTCACTTTCCACTCGACTTAAATCGAATGCTCGTTCATGGGGACAAACTTTATAGTTTTGGAGAAGACGGCGTGATAATGGTCCACGAAGCTCCATTATTGCCGAAAAAAAGGGACCAAGCAATGGTACTGAAGACAAATCTTAGAGTTCAAACTCACTCGTTTGTTGACAGGGGGATTTTGGATGGGATTATCAGTCTTGATGGGAGCCAAACTATTGTAATTGGATATGATGGAACATTTAGTCGTGTTCGGTTATTGTAAGTCTGAAAAACATTTAAAATATTACTGCTTTTGTTTGTAAATATGATATTTACAAAGTGAATGCATGCTTTTTCATTTAGCCCTAAACCTAAGGAACCATCTTGGCTTCTTCTTGGGTATGAAAAGCCCAAACTGCTTGAATATCAAATGGCTTCATACGCAATCGATCAAGAACGTTTCAAAGCTGGGAAAAAACCTCCCGACCGTATTGAAACAATAAAAGTTAAAATCATTGAAGTTAAACCGTCTGTGGAAAGTAAACTTGCAATCCATTCTAAAATCCCCGTCACTCCATCGCAATTAAACCTTCATCCTGCTGAGGGAGACAAAGTATCTGGAAAACATTTCAAGAAAGAAGGTAAAGTTAGAAAAAAGAAAAAAATAGAAGTTTCTCAAGAGGAAGGTGACGAAACGGAAGAGGAGGAGGAGGAAGAAGACGAAGAAGAAGGAGAAGGAGAGCAGCAGCAGCAGGTACTAGTCAACATTTTACCAACTGATGAAAAAGAGCAAACTGAGGAAGAGGAAGTAGGTGAAGAAGAAGAAGCTGAAGAGAAACCAGGATCTCCTACGAGATCTGAAACAAAAAAAATGGGACGGTCAGAACTACGTCAAATGCTTGCAATGGAAGCTGCAGAAGGTTCACGAGGGGCAAAAGCAAGCTTCAATCAGGAAATCACAGACGAAGAAATAAAGGTTCTAATGCAGCCGAAATCAGGTACCGATAGTAACCCGGACATAGCCGGACCATTGGTAGTTGCATCTGGTCCGGCTGCATCGGCTATCACTTCTACAGAAAAACCAGCAGAAGTGGTTGAGACTGCTGCAGCAACTTCGCCTAAACCAAAAAAGACAAAATCAAGGAAGGACAAGATTAAGAAAATGGGATCTAAATACAAAAATGTTAAATCTAAAATTGGAGATTATGTGCGAGGAGCTGATAAGCCTAAAACAGATACTGAAGGCGGAGATGAGGATGATGATTCTTCAGATGAAACTTTGACTGCTGACGTTGGAGCTGAGCCACTTCATGGAGAAGGTAAAAAGGTACAAGAGGAAACTGATTCTCGACACCAGAAAACAGTAACGATAGGATCTTCGGGGACTGAGAAATCACAGGCAATCTCTAAGACAAAATTGGAGTCTCATAAGTCTAAGTCCAAGCCACCAGCTATTGCTTCAAAGTCGAAGACTACAGTACTCAAGAAAACAACTGGGAAGTCTAAGACAGTTACGGTTACATCCAAGACGACTAAATCTGTCAAAAAAGTCGAGTCTGATTCCGATGTCATTTCTGAGAAACCCAAAATTTTTGAGGATATCTTTGACAATGATGATGAACTCAATATCATTGACTTCTCAAGGCCGCACAAAGAGCCAACGAGTACTCGTGTTTATGAAGGGGCCGATGTTGATGGTGTCTTCTGTGTTAGCCATGGTAAGAAGTGCACACAAATATTTTTTTATTAAAAATTGTGCTGTTAGATATTAGTTTACTGACATGACATTTCAAATTGTGTCCTATAAATTCCAGCGGTTCGTCCAGACGAATTACCTGCGCCTGAGTTTTGGGCTAAATATGAGAATACGCTTATCTTCCGGCAGCATCATCCACGCTCGGTCAAACTGCATGAAGAATTTTTGAGAATGATTGAACTTGTGAGTTTATCTTAAATAATAACGATACTCTTTACTAGAAATAAATAACGAGTTAAAATTGCTTGTAGATGAAAACAATAATGGTTTACAACAAATCTCGTGAATTGGTCAATCAAGTCGATATAAGAGAATTCAATTTAGATGATGAAGTCGAAGAAACGATGCTAGAAAAAGGAGTAAAATTCGTTCAGTATTGTCATATAAAAATGCTGGCTCGGAACAAACTACGACATGACCGCATAGCAAAGTATCGGAACATGATTTGGGAACCATTTGAACATAAAGGATTACTTTTTACTGTAATTTGAATTTATATTAAAATTCAGATTAAATATTAATTTAATTTTACCTAAACTTGTTCAGGGGTTTAAGACAGACATCTTTGTAAATAACTACCCACTCAAGCCTTCAGGACTGACTTTTGGAAAGATGGTTCAACAATGTCAGGAAGAGCGAAGGCTAGAATTGAGAATTGAATGTACAGAGCCGGAAATTATTGAATCTGGAAATGATTTTACATTGAGTGTCTTGAAAGCCGAGGTTGACTATGTTGACCCTGGATCTAGGCGTTTTTACATGAAGTATGACTTCCCTTAAATATTACAATGACATTATAAGCGAATAAATGTAATTGTCACTTACAAAATATTTTATTTACTTTACTACAGGAGCATTATGAATATGGACCCAAGTGTCAAATTTGACGATTACAATTCTAGTGGCGACGATGGTGAAACAGATGATGAATTTCTTAAAGCAGTCTTCCACGAATTAGGCTTATCACACATTGAAGACCAAACAAAGAGCAATACGGAAACCAAACCGCGAGCTATTCCAGAGAAACCATCTCGTATTGTTAAACGAGGAAAAGCTGCCGAAAAAATTTCGACAGCTTTTGGGAGCACTCTTCCCACAGCTAGACGAGTAGTTGAATCAAAAGCATCAACATCTCGTCCTCGAATCAGCCGATCTCGACGTCAAAAAAAGAAATCTAAAGCTCGCACGGAAAGTGAAGTCAGACAACGACTCAAGAAACGGCAGTACCGAGTTACAGAAGAGTCAACTGAAACTGAAACAGAGTATGAGGGTTATGAAATGAAACAATATTCAAGTAGGACATTGAGAAAAAAGTCTACAGGAAATCGAAGTGTTGGATTTTCTGATGATGACGATGATAACAATGATGATGATGACGATGATGATGGTCTCTCCACGGCTGTATCAAAGAAAGAACTTATGGCAAGAATCAAACCTACAAAATCTTATATCTCTGCTCATGGCTTGTTTGGACCAAAAGGTAGTCATGCTCAGAATCAACAAGTAGAGACTTTATTGGCTCCTATGGGTGGTACTAAAAAGAAGAAAAAGAAGAGATCTCAAGGAGGTAGAGGTGGTGGGGGTGATGCAGGTGAGGGTGATATGGGTGGACGTGAAAGAAAGAAAGCAAGAAGGTCTGAGAAGAGAGGTAATAAAAAGGAAAATTTTATCGTCATGAGTGAAGAGGACCCTTCAGACGGCGATGAAGAGACTTTCATCGAGATTAAGAAAGAAAAATATGAACTGATTGAGGAAGACCTTAGGGGTCCATACCACAATGTTGAAGAAGTCTTTTACGGAAGTTTGCTTCATGAGCTAAGAGAAATGCATCAGTATAAGCAGAATCCTTTCAGATATCATCAATTTGAGTTGTATGCGAGGCATCACTTTATGCGCCAAATATGGCTTACCATGGTAAGTAATTTATACTTTTGAAATCATTAAAAACATTCTAATGGAGCTTTTGCATCATGCGAAAAATTGTCTCTTATGCTAACGTAGGAAGAAATTTACCGGATAAAGAAGTTCTTTAATAAGCTATTCGATCAAGCAAGAAATATGAAATCGAGTACTCTAAAGAAAATGGCAGAGAGAAACGAAAGGATTCGAGAAATTTATTACTATTTACGTCTTGACTTGGATATTTTGGATGAGAAAGTTGATCCCCGTGAAGACCCTTCATTAGTTTTTAGTGTCAAGAAGGGCGAGGTTAGTGTTTTGTAGTCAATTTTCATTCCCATTGATGCAAGTTCGGTTTTTATTCAGAAACAATACTTTTTAGATTCCAGTGGTAAAATACCTCACGGCTGAACAACGGCGTCTAGAAGAACTGAGAAGGCAAGAAGCTTTAGCTCGAAGGAATACCCGAATGGCTGAATTCCGTCGGAAGGCATTAAAAGTTATGATGGATAGCCGGCTGGAAGTCAAAAGAGAAGAGATGCTTATTCACGATATTCCAAAACCACCTTTTATGGAGGAAAAGGACCCTATGGAATACACTCTTGAGGAATATCTTCAATCTCTTGAATACCAAGAACAAGTTGAAGAACTAGAAAAAGCTAGAATAGAACTGATCAAAGATCTTGAGGCAGAGCTTTACAGACTTTATCGGCAAAATGCGGTAGGTTTCCAGAACTCTTCATATTAAACAAGTGATATTCAAAAATTTCCAGAGTTTCTATATTTCCTAAAAAATTCAAAACGTTTTATTTCATTTTAGCTTGATTACAACGGAACAGATTTACGAGTTCAAGAGGTTTACTTGTCTAAGATTCAGTTTCATTATAATGTTGTGATGGAAGAAACTAGATTGCAGAGAATGATTTGTCAAATGAGGATTACGGATGATTGTCAATTAGAGGAAGATCGTATCAAGTGGGTTATTTTTGTTTAAAACTTAAAACTTCCTCTTGTGGGAAAAATTATTCTTAGCCTATCTAACTAATCTCTTCAATTTCAAATGTGTGTGACAGTAACATGTTGGCAAAACTTCAAGACGGTATGAAATCCACTCAAGCCTTAGCCTCCCAGTTGACTGCCAGGAAAAGTGAATGCAAAGAGAAAACATCTGACCTTAGTGAAAAAGAAAAGGAACTTGAGAGGAAATTCCGGAAAGATATTGGTGATGTGGGGACTTACTTCGAGTTCTTCATAAAAAATTATAAGTATGTGAAAGATTTTTTCCCCAGCTCGTAAATTTTTTAATTCGGACAAAAGGTATTAATTAATTCTATGGTGTTATTTAGGAAAAAGCCAAAAGTACCCTCGAAGGGAATGGACAAAGCTGAATTATACGAGTATGGTGTGAAGGCTCTTAAATCACCAAACATTAGAGCATTTGCTCGAGAAAATGGAGATGCTGCTAAAGCAATTGTCCTTTCAATTATGGACATCGAAGATCCCATGCTCATGCCTATGGGTTGTCCTCGAACGTATTGGGATAAGTTTAACAAACTTCGAAGAGAACGGTTAGCTTGTGAATTTGAGATGAAAGCACTTAATCTAGAAATGCAGCATATTACAGAGGGTCTTGATGAATGCAAGGAGAGAGAAGAAGAGACTGCCAAAGCTATGGCAGCTATCTTGGCTATTTTATCCCACAGGACGGATATGAAAAATTATTATATTTACAATAGCGAGTTTCAATTCATCTCTGGAAAAGGAAGTGTTGAAATTGACTTTTGGGATCTTGCAGCTCATGATTCCTCTGTCATGACTTTGGCCAAACATATTGAAAAACTTAATGCTTCTATATTTGTAAGTTTACCAAATTTTTTTTTAATATTTCAAATTTATTAATAATTTATGTTTAATTATTTCTTAATTTCTTATGTAAAAATTAAACGTAAGTATGCCAAGTGAATTTATTTTGAAATCTCAAGGCCGCATCCGAGATTTACATTCAGGACATTCGAAAAAGTATGCTTCTTCATCGCGATATTCGAGAAATCGAATGGCGATTTTTGGTGGTACGTATGGCTATGCGTGATGTCAATCAACTTCTTCATGATGTGAACAATAGTAAGGTACGTGAGTCATCTGAAACTGAAATAATAGCTAATTTGGCAAAAATGTCAACAGCAACATTTCAAGCTTTTTTAAGTTTACTTATACGGGCTTTTGTTTCAAATGTTTTCAGCCTACCAAAGAATTACTAAGAGTTTTAAGGTCTGCAATAAATCTTGACACAATGTTCGAAGATAGGATGCATCTTGTTCGATATCTGCAAGAAACATCTGTCAAAGTATATAAACTTTATTAGTTTGTCATATGATTTTTGGGTATGTGGTTGAATATGTAAACAATTTCATGATTTAATTCACAGTTTCAAAAAATATACTTGGCTGCAAGACGTCGACTGAGAAAAATGTACATTCGGCAAACAGATAGACAAGATAATGTTAACGAAGGCTTGAAAGATTGGCTTCATGATCAAAATAAAACAACCAGTCTACTGAAATACGTTGGAATTAAAGCCTCGCCTGAAGTCAGGATTAAGAAGTATAATGAAAGGTAACAAAGTAGATCTGCACGGAAAATTTATTTGAATTATAAGAATGAATGAACTGTGAAGATTTTATGTATTTTTTACTAATTTAAAGGGTTAACAAGTTTCTCGTGCGAGGATACATGGTTCGAAAGATGAATATGAACTACGATTTAATTGACTACTTAGAGTGTGAATTGGCCCGATGTTATAAGAAATCATTTCCAGTGTTGTAATCTGTAAATGTAATAGAAGATCTTGTACAAAAATATTTTATTGTGATGACAATTAAACAAATGATTTGATTATGACTTTATATGCAAAAGAGTATAAAGTAATGAAAAACGCTCTACAAATAAAAGAAAAGAATGGAGTTGGTTTGATCAAGCTTGAATTACGTAATATTTTGTTTAAGCTATTTCATTATTGTTGCTCTTGATAATGTATCCTTAATAGCCTCATGAAGTTACATTGGGTGGCTTATTTATTAAAATTACTCAGAAGAAATTACTAAGAAATGTAAGGAAAAATATTATTTTTTAATGGTTGCATGTCTAAAATTTATAATACAAAAATTGCAAATTCCAGGAAAATCATTCAAAGTGTACCAGAGAGTTTACTCATCCGCAGAATCACGATGTGTTTACTAGTTTATCGTGCAAAATTCCCCTTTTTAAAAAAACGCTTTTATAAAGCCAGTAATGAATGAAAATCAGTCAATGGTTCACACAGCTTAAAATCATTATCACCATTAAAGAAAAGTAGCAAATTACATAGATTAATGTCTGAAACTGAATTGAAAATATTATCTTTCAGTTGCAAGATTACAATCTTAAAAGCATTCTTCTTCAGATTTACGAACGTTTATAATTTTGTATATATTTTTAAAACGTGATTTTTTAAATTTGAAAATTAATTGCTAGAATGGCAATTTTGGAACTATTTAGTTTAGATAAAGTTTCTTTACGAAAGTTTCAAAATAATTTTTTTACTATCATAATTGCAATTTTTTCTGTATTTGTCATTCCAACATTGTTTATTCTTTTGAGTCCGATGTTCATTTGCCGATTTTTTGTTAAACACTTAGCAGCTATATTTCGTCCTGATTTATGCCAAATGGTGTCTTATTTAGGGTCAACTTGCATAAATGTAGACCCTGAGATGCATAAGAAGCCACGACTTGCAATATTAATTAGATGTATGTTATCCAAACATATGGATTTTGAAGAGGCTGTCAAAATTGTTGAAAAGAAGTGGATATTGGCCAAAGACACCGATGGTAGCCTTCTTTACCCAGAATTTCAACAGTTTGTTATAACATGGTTGGGTTTTCGATTCTGGACTCGAGACAAAAAATTCCATATAAAAAATCATATAACTCTCGTTGAACCCATAAAAGAAAAAATTGTTTTTGAAGAAGATTTGAGACAACTTGGCGAAACAATTTTATCAAAAGGATTTCCAAAGGGCCAAAGTCCTTGGGATATTCATATTGTTCCCAATGTACGTCTGAATCCAGAAAATGACTCTTTGAGTACCGCAGCATTTATTAGAACTTCTCACTCGTTAGCTGACGGATATTCTTTAGTGAAAGCATACACAAAATTACTTGATATTCAAGAGTCTAAGAAAGTAGAAATCACATATCCTGCCATGAGTTTAAAGGAAAAAATAAAGCTTCCTTTTAAGATTTTTTACACATATGGAGAAATTGGTATGATGGCAATTAAAAAGTTCCCATTTAAAGTTCCAGAAAAAGACAAAGTCAAAGATTACTATATACAATGCGCATCTCCGATACCTGTGAGCATTATAAAAGATATTAAGAGCGTCCTGGGAATAAGTTTTACCAGTGTGGTCTACGGGATCTTGGCTGGAGCAATTAGGACAATGCTACTTCAAAATGGATCTCAAATACCAGAGTATTTGCCTTCAACTATACCTCTTCCTAAACCTGGTCATCCTTCAAG
>JAQFZZ010001591.1:0-10667 GCA_034696405.1 Isotoma caerulea
ACTGAAATACAATTAAAGGTTTTAAACGTATTAGTTCCACTACTTGGTTATACCCGTTTGATATGGTTTATTTGATTAGGCTAGATAGAACATGAAGAATATAATTACAACCTTTTAAAAAGTACATCACACATTTAAGGCATTCACGTTAAAAATGAAGATTCTGTTGTTTTCTTTTTTAATGCATTTTGTTTAGGTTGACAGGGTTTGATAGATTATTGTGTAAGTAATTTAATAGCGTATACCTTCAAGCAAATAGAAACATCTAAAACTGTCAATTTTTTTAGTCTAAAAAACTAGTTGATCTTATACGGCTACTTTTTTTAAATGGACGGTTTACAATCTGTTTTTCAAGTAATCCAGTTTAAAAACAACAGTCACATGAGTATTTATAGATAATAAAGTATAATATTTAGTTTTGCCGATTACATGCCTGTCATAAAACAAGAAAGGTAACAATTCAATAAGTTAAGTTACCTAGTTTTTATTATTATCTACAACTCTCAAAACTCTCAACATCATCTGTGTGACAACATTGATTTTCAGAATCTGACAATACTCAAAACATTACGTACAATTTTTAGTACCGACACAAATCTGTAAGCTACTCTCAATTGAAATTTTGTATTCTCGACATTCTATCAATCGCCGCATTTTACAATTATGTAATTACAAGAATTTGATTGAAAATAGGATATATGAGTTGATCAATAGTTCCGGAAGAGGTTTAAATAACGCATGGAATTGGTTTTAGTATAACATTTTTGATATTTAAAAATATAGATTAAGATTTCACTCGGCATTCGCAATTTGTTAACATTAAAAAAGTTAGACATATCGGCATTTTCGAAATGATTGAGACTGAAAAGCCGCATATATATATATGAATCGTGTCACGAGATCATAGCTGGTTTTTATTACCTTGCTCAAATGCAAGTCAACTTCCGCAACGTATCATCATCCAAACTTTTAAAAAAATATTAAACCCATTTATAAGATCATCAACATTGATTAACGTTATTGGCCAGGTTAATCTTTAAACTCAATGAATATTATAGTGCAGAAATATTTTATATTAATTTTTTCTTTTGTGCGTAAAATGTTTAAAGCTTTGAATATGATATACTTTAGCCATAGAAGTATAACTTTAGCTTACATTCTTATTTTTTATAACAAACTTTTTTCTCATCAATGTTTGTTAAATGTTGCACAAAACACAAAGTAGGTAGTATTTATCTCATCTCATTATAATAATATATAACTAATCATTTTTCACAGCATCTTCAAATTCCTTGTAGGCGGCTTTTGTTTGCCCAAATTACCATCTCTAACTCTAACTTATGAATCATGAGTTGGATTGCAATCGTAAGTTATAGTAAATATGGAAGATTTGTTTTAGTCAATGGTAATCTCTTGGCTGGGTGTTTATTACATATATTATTACACAAATGTAATATAAAAGTTAAGATTGAAGGCCCTTAAGGCTTAAATATAATTTTTAATGTTAACTTTGTGCTTAGAATTTTTAAATAAAAGCAAAACTGGATTATGCAAGTTAGAAAAAATGAACTATGCACCTTTGAAACCTAGAAACCTTTGAAAACCTTTGAAATCCTCCAGTTAAAACATATTGTACATTTATCCCAATATGTCGATCCCAATTCGTTTCAAATTAATTTCACAAATTAGTACATTGCCATTGGACTCAAAATCAGTATTTTATATCGCGTTATCACGTCCTGCTAATATTCTGCGATGCATTCAAGTACAATATATGATATAAAATCTTCTTGCAATATCTGATAGTTATTTTTTCTTACGTAATATTTAAAAAAACCAATAACTCACAAAAAAATCATCTCCCGAATCTCAAATAATTAGTGGTTTTGCCCTTAACAAATATAAAATATCAATAATCCATACGACGATTTACATTCTTTCTTAATTTAATTATTAAAGCAATTAAAGCTGCACCTCTTCGTAAAATATTTCATAAATAGAATTACTTTTTCACAACTCGACTTGCATTTTTTTGATGAATGTTAAATATTTAAACTGATTTACATTTTTCCTTTAATCCTTTCACTTGCAAATAGTTCATATGATAAAAAGAATATAATTACCTTCCACAGTCATTTAATATTTTAAATTCTCAGTTGAATGAACTTTTGTATAAAATTTGAATACAAATAATCAACCGCATATTAGACTTATTCATTCACACTATATACATTGTTCAATGATAATAATAATGTTTCATGAGTTTCATCATCAATTCCTTATTGATTAATCATACAGCACAAAAGTGCATCGCAGACTGCATATAATAATAGGGCTCTATATAGCAAACAAAATACACATGCACATCACTTCAGACCGGTTATGCTTACTTATTTTTATTTTACATTTTTTAGCTCAGAAAAACATCTTCATGCCTTTTTAAAACAATAAAGAGACTTTTGGACGAGTAGGTGAATGGGTGAAAGTGACATTTACAAGTTGCAATTAAACAAACTATGCATACATACGGTTAAATCTAGGGTGCATCAAAGGTTTTTTATGACTCCGTGTCATACCGTGTCATTTACATAATCTTATGTCCTGCTGTTCACAAACTCTGAATTATATTAATCTCTAAAAATGGATTGATGGAAATGTAATATAACGACTGTCTCTACCTACACTGGCTATAATAATCAGATGAAAACTTGCAAACATACGGAAATAACAAGTTTCGGAGTAATACTGACTTATTTACTTGACTATGATTTTCCGGAACGATTCCATTGCAATTAAGACTTAAAACTAATTATCTATTTTAAAATTGAGTTTGAATTTTGCTTTTAGTTTACATGCTTAGAGTTATTTTTAGTCCATTCATCTGTTTTTGAACCCTTTCTTATATCGTTCAATCGCTTTTTCAAAGTTACACTAATCGACTATACTATAAAGGTTTGTCAACGGTAGCAATAAAATTAAATGAAACTGAAAGATTAAGTTTTAAAAAGGTTGTTTAAATGCGAATATGTTATATATGTTATTTTTTTAAGAAAAAGACTTGACAAAATATAAAGCTTCTTTTGCATAATTTATGAACAGCAGTCTCGCTTCATACTATGAAATTGTAATTCAGATTTATCTTCCTTATTTTTAAAATATACTTGCTTTCATTAAGCCATTATGATACGATATTACACTTGCACATAACGAAAGACCTATCTCCCAATTTATGTTTGCAGATAAGCCGATGAAATATTTATGAGTTTACCCCAATACGATAAATTAAAATCATCAATCTTCTCGTTAAATCCATATATTAACCAACTTTCTTATTTAATTATTTTAATGATTATATAACTGACGGACACTAATGCGGGCTCATTTGCATCTATAAATTATTAAATTAATAAACATATAAACAGAAAATGTGAATCATGCAGGACCAAATGTCAAAGAAAATTCGCAATCGTATTAAAACAATATTTAGATAAATTCTTAAAGAATTTTTAATTTTAATAACAACACTGTTAGAATATAACACAACAAGAACACTATTACAATTTTAAACGTAATTTTCTAAACGTAAGTTAAGTGGATTGACGGAGATTTTGTAAATAAATAGTGATTATGATAATTGCTATTATTATTTTACTCTTACACAATTTCCTTATCAATTAGTCTGTCTTTTTGACTATATGTGATCCGATGACCATCTGCAGGTTCAGCGTATGTGTTAACTGATCCTTGTAACTAAAACCAAAGTACCACAAACAAAAATTTAATTCACTCATTATTTAATCATATGAAACTAATTAACTAGGAATTAAATGACTTACATCAGTTACAGCGTCAATCTCTTCATACCCAGCATTTGAATAAGTTGATTCTGACCCGTGGTACACTTCGTCATACACGTTGTGTTTTTTTCCATCAATCTGCTCACCTCGATTTTCAAAGAAACGCTGCACAGGTTGGTTAACGTACTTCACCCTGTAACAACATAAAATCAACAGTGTGAAATTTAAGTAATTTAAAAACTGCTGTACAGACAGAGAACACACAAAAGTCTTAATTTACCATTGCTGAACATAAGGGCGAACGAGTACTTTGGGATGTACATTTCTTCTGTGTAGAATGATCCCAATAATTACACCCACCAAAACAATAAAAATAAGAACACCCAAAACGATTCCTAGAGGATGACTACCCTCTGATACTACTACTTTGTTTCTATTAGATTCGTCCAAGTCTTCAGCACTATTTAGAATCAGGCGTTTTCCATTCATGGAGTTTGCAGTTCCGGGTAGAATGCTGCCTTCGTAATCATCGTACTCTAAATTCTGTAATGCAAACGAGCAGAAAATACATGTATTCAATATATTGGAATTAATATATTCCTAAAAATCTCAACCGAAACCCTACTTTTCATAGGAAATTTAGCCACAAATCATATCGAATTGAGTTAATTCAAGCGAAAATGATTAATATAATCTGCAAAGCAGTAGAGAGTATAATAAATTGTTAAGTCTGAAAGAACTATTCTTCGAAGTTTACATAAATCGTCAGTCTGCTTTAGTTTAGAAAATGATACCACAAATGATACTAAACTACCTACAATTGTAGTATAATGATGGACTAAATTTTTAAATTTAAAATTGTAGAAACTTACATCTTCCCATCGGCTTTTTCGATCTGAATCTCCTCCGCCGGTCTTCTTGCCTTTTGACTTTTTATCCGTACTGCTACTTCCAAAGTCCCACAAAGACTGCCAACCATCAACATCCAAAACCTTCTTGTCTCCGCTCCCATCTTCACACTTTCCATTTTTGCATTTCGAAGAGCTTTTATCTTCTGGAGTCTTTTCAGGCACAGTTTTGCTTCCAGTCCGCGGCTTCTTAGTGGTTGTAGGTGTCCTTACCGTTGTTGTTGTAGACTGACACCTTCCCCCACTACAGACAACAGGTAAAACCGTTTCTCCAGTTTTCAATGGGACACAGTTCCTTCCGCTACTATCTAAGTGCAGTGTCTCAGGACAGACACAAGTGCCTTTCAGATCATCAGCCGAAAGAAGACACATATGCGAGCAACGAGTCTTATTCTCTGTTTTAGGTGAGCATTGATGTTTTTCCATCAAATTGTGTACAAAATCCAAGTCCTTTTGAATTATTGTTACTTTTGCTAGACAAATGCCTTGTTGGGAAGAAGAAGGTGTTAAGGACGAAGCGTTAAGTTGCGAGTAGTTTCCAATGAAAATAGGTCGATCTTCTGTGAATAAGTCAAATCGTTTCGAATGAAGGACTTGGGTGTGCAAATCTGTCCAGTAGAGTCGACCTCCGTAAGACGTGATTCCAAAAGGGGCTCCTGCTCGAGACGCAGCAATGAAATCGGATGTTGCATCGATTGAAATAGATTCTATTGAATCACCTACAATATCCGTCCTGCAATTCCAGAATACATAAATTTAATTACAGGTTATATACAGAAATTAATTCATAAAAGAACAAAAGTTTCCATTAAAAAAACTCTAATATTGTATTCCTATAATCATTGAACAATCTCACCAATAAATTCTTTCCATATCCCGATTGTACGTCAGAGACAAAGGTTCTCCATTAGGACGACGCGCTAAGACTTTCCTATTAAAACCGTTCATATGCATTCTTACGATCTTGCCCCCTCGAACTCCCATTTGTGCTAGGAACATCATCCTAAAATTATTCACCATGTAATTTAAGTACCGTATGATTAAACTATTTAACCATTAATTATGCAAATGAAACTAACTTTTTTTCAGGGACTACAACAATGTCTATAGGTCGATCAATTTCTCTGAAAAGAGTTATCCTTGTTCGAGTTCGAAGTGACATGACTTCAATCGTCTTCTTTTCAGCGTCGACCCAATATAAGTTTTCACCGACCACATCTAAACAATACAATAGCAATTATTATTGTCAATTAAAGATACCAAAACAGATTGAATTTTATTCAAAATTAATTCACCGATATCAAGTCCTTTAACAAATTTCAGGCCACCCTCAACCAGAACTGAAAGGTTTTTGGACATTAGGTCAAACTCGAATATCTTTCTATGGGTAAGATCGCTAAGTATGACTGTGTTATTTTTCGGATTATAAGCAATAGCTCCTATATCATTTACTCCAGGAATGATTAAGTCTTCAAAAACATTTCTGCCGATTGAGTTCATTCGAGTAGTTTTCAGCGTATTGTTGTAAGCAATAAGAAATTTCGGCCACATGGGATTATCTAGACGTTTTCAAAAGAATGTTAAGGAAATATTTACACATTTTAGAGTTTTACCTTAATGATAACGGATAAAAACTCATCTAACCTGTACACGTTTTTCTGTTTTTTGAAAGATCCATACCAACTGGGCATACACATCGATAAGAGTTGACAGGGGTCAAAGTGCAAAGATGCGAACATCCTGCATCAGCACAATGATTTCGGCGAGTTACCGGTTGATTTGCTTTGTGGACCACGGCAAGTCCATTAAGCTGCTCAAACGGCTCTTTCACAAGAGTCATGTGCCTCGAACCGTCAAATTTATTGCTAGCCTGCGAGACAAACCGTATAAAATATAAATCCATGTCCCTTTCTGTTTAAATCATAGGTATTTAAATAAAATGAATATCGTACTTGAATTTCATATAAATTCCAATCACTCCAGAAAACCATATCTCCAACGACATCAACCCCAAATGGATGTTTAATCCCAGCGGATTTCACAATCCTTCGATCATCCCCATCCAGCTTGGCAGTTTCAATTCTATCTAATTTTGCATCTGTCCAATAAATCCTGCTGTTCCCATGATCTACAGTAATTCCATTAGGCCATCTTAGATTGTCTCGAACAATCAACACGGGGAAACTTCCGTCCATTCCGGCTCTGATAATGGCCGGATTGACACCCCAATCAGTCCAGAACATCATTCTAAAAATAAAGTACCCGGTTAATGTTTAAAATCTCACTCAATTCATTTACAACATTTATGTTTAAGGTCCTTTTAAACACTAACCCCAGGTTAGGATGAAGGGCTAGATCACGGGGCTTATCCATTTGTTCTTGAATGAGCACAGAACACATGGCCCCATTTGCCGAGCATACGACGATGTGTGATTTATTGGAATCCGTGAAATAAATATTATTTGCTATCCAGTCAAATGCAATACCTTCTGGAAGAATTAAACCTACAAATGAGGAAAATCATTCAATTATTAATCATAATAATTCTATTTTGGAAAATTTTGTAAAAACATTGAGATTGTCTAATTTTTATCTACCTGTGGAAACGACAATTTTCATCTCTGAGCCATTCAGTCGACTTTGCCAAATAGCCTCTTCATTTTCCATAGCATCAGTCCAGTAGACAAAATCATCTCGGGCGTTATAAGCAATGCTTACAGGTGACCCCATTTTTTCAGCAAGAGAATAATATCGTTCTTTCTTATGACCCAGCGTAAGAACTCGAACTCCAGAGTGCATAGCAAAAACGAGTGATGCATTATCATCTAAAAATTATTTCGAAAAGCAGAATCGAAATGTGAATTATTCATATTCATTTAATTTGAAACCAACTGGCTAAAGTTTTAATGAAACATTACCAACAAGCTGGCAAGAAGAATTATCCTTTGATAATTTAAACCCATTGATACATGAACATTCATAAGCTCCAACCAAATTGGTACAAACTTGCGAACAAGTTCCAAACTCCTTGCATTCGTCTACATCCTCGCACTTTCCTTTGTCTCTCTTGGAAGGTTGGAAACCTTCGAAGCAATAACATGACCCTGGTTTTGTAAGGTCAGGGTCAGGTATACAACCTTGAGGACAAATGGCTTTATTACTGCACGACTTTTCTGTTCAACAGGAAGCACAACAGACAGATTTTTTGAAATTAATTAGATCACCAATCAGTACAAAACAGTTCAGGAAGCTAATTCAATTAGTTCATGAATTAAAAACAGTCTCACCACAATCTGGGAATTCATCTGACTTGTCTGGACAGTCGGGTTTCTTATCACAGACTTCAGTACCATTGATACACTTGTCATTTGATTTGCATAGAAATTTTCCTTCTTCTCTCAAACACTCATGAGACTCTTTATACAAAAATTAAATTATCTTATTACATTTTAATACAATTTATTAATTTTATGAGATACATCTTAAAAAATAAAAGGTGTTTCTTACGTATGCAAGCGTTCTCATCAGACCATCCATCTGAGCAGTCAACTTTCGAGTCACACTTTAATTTGAGATCGATACATTCTCCCGATTTACATTTAAATTGTCCAGCACATAATAACTGCACACAATAAAATCAATTTTAAATCAAATGATTTTGATAAGGCAATCAGATTTTAAAACTGCAATAAAATGTCAAGAAATTATGATCATGAACGAACCTCAGAACACCCAGCTGTCTCATCTGACCCATCTATACAATCATGCTCACCATCACAAAAAAAATTCTTAGGAATGCAAATCCCATTCTTGCACTTAAAACTTTCTGACGGGTCGCACATCTCCTACGAAAAATACAAGTTTCGTAATTGAATTAAAATTAAAGTAGCATCGGAATCAAATTTTTCATAAATTTTTCTAATGTTGAATTGTTGTTTCTACTTTAACTACGATTTTAAATTACAAAAATTGTAATAAAAACTTGGAAAAATACGACAATTCATTTTGCCCCACACTTCGAGTTTTCCAAAATATCTTAGAAAAATAAATTGAGACTTGAGGACAATGTTACAATTTTATAAATTCTTATTCATTATTTGAACAAATGTTAACTGTTTCACTTTCAAAATTATAACAAACTATAAAAACATTGTCAAGTCTTTGAATTTGAAGCCTCAATATTGATTATGGATTACTTACTGCAGATTGTTTTTTAGTAACTGTCCCAGGCTCTCCTTCACAACCTGTTTCGTCGGAAATGTCCCCATCACCTTCCAATGAACAATCGTTAAGTCCATCACAAACCCATTTGGAACTTATGCATTTGGAATTTGAACATTTGAACCAATCAGCTCCTTTGCAATCGCTTAAATCACAATGATCTTCATCGCTTTTATCTTCGCATTGGAAGGTCCCATCACAAAGAAATTTAGGACCCACGCATATCGATCCACACGCGAATTCACTCGGCAAACATTTTATTTTAGCTGGAGTTGTCGTCTCTGAATTTAAAAAGGTTGAAATTTTACAAAAAATAGTTCAAACCAATTATTTTCTTGTGAAAATTTCTAAATCCATTATATTGATTAGAATTCAATTTTACCCTTAATTAAAATAAATATTAATATTTTATTTGAAAACTCAAAACGAAATCGAGGGGGGGGGTGGTGAGAGGTTCTCTAATTTTCAAAAAATCACCTTCAACTTTTAAATCACAAAAGTTTGGCTTTTAATGAAAATTTGACAAACATTTTTCCACTTACCCGTATCATTTTTACTGTTACTCGCACATATAGTCGTCCCAAAGGCCAAAGTACACAAGAAAACGATATGAAAACATTTCACGATTCCAAAATGTCTCTGCATAGTTTTAATCAAGTGACTCAGAGTCAAAATAAGTTTTTCCAAAGAACTCAAAGAACTTTTTACTATTTCATAAGAACAATTACGGGAAATATCAACTTTGATTTTCAAGCATATTAATCATTTAATTCAAATCTATCTTTTTAAACTTTAAACTTAAAAGAAAACTTAAAAGTTTCCTTACTAAATTTCAATACGTATTGCTTAAGTGATTTATATTATAAACTATTAATAGTTGTGAGTTGAGTTGAGAATATTTGATAGTAACTAAATATTTAGTAAATGATCAATCGATAGATGAGATGTTGTCAGATGGAAGTGTGAGGGTCGACTGACTTTAAGTTGACCAGTGTGGGTCAGAAGGTCTGATAAATTATCTAAATTGTTTCCCAAATAATAAGTTCAATTTTTCCAATGGAGACATTCAGTCTGAACCATTATTGGATTGAGATAAGGAATGCACATTGAAGATGAGTTGTATTAGATCAGGGTATCAGACAGGTAAACGTGATTTCCTGTTCTGTAAATTAATTAAAATAATTTCAATATAGAAATTTTCCTTATTTAATTAAGAAAATTACGACGTCATCGGTCAATTAAATATTCTCTGATAGTTGAAGTATCAATGTTCTTTGAGTTTGGGCTTGAACTTGAAAGCTATTCGTATCATTGTTAGCGTTAACAGGACTTTCTGCGGATTTTACAGATAAAGACAAAGTCAAATGTCCCTCGAAAGGGCACTGATGACTCATCTCTTCTGTGGTCCAAATGTACCCTTTACAACAAATCCACAACCCATAAAGTCATCTTATAAGACTTATAATATAAGTAGTGTACCGACATGAATTTTGTTTATTTATTCATATTTGCTGACATAACACATACATTAAAGTTAAATAGTATAAATAAATACACGTTAAAAAGTCGACATTTCGTCGTTGTTTAAAACTAATGATTTTATCACATTTTTCCTTTTTGGGCAAACGAGGTTGATTGGTAAATAGGATTATGAAAATTTAACCTAAAACGAATTGTCCCAAAATGCCGGAGTTAAGTCCCAAAATACTTATCCGTCAAAACTGCACGTCCTATAAGGTAT
>JAQFZZ010001592.1:0-10664 GCA_034696405.1 Isotoma caerulea
GTTGGACTCGATTTTTATGCTGCGAAGTTTATTTTTATCATATCACTGTAAATATAAATGTTTTTACTAATACTGATACTGATCGTTTCAGACTCAAGAAAAACTGAAAGATACAGCAAGCAGCAGTAGCAATTCTGTCTGATTATAATTCATACCGAGGAAAACTACTTTTCACTAGAGGTAATTGTTTCAGTGCACAATTCATTAAAAAATTTAAGAACATATGATATATATATGATGTATATATATGTTTACTTATTTATTTATTTATTTATTTATATACATATTTAAGATGCTTTTTGTTTTTCTTAAATAGACTGTGAATCTGACGAGCTGAAAAGATGGTACATTCTTGGGGCACAAGTTCCAGTTACATAAGCAACAGTTATAATTACGGCTACGAAAATGCTCCTCGAAAGCTTCCTGTCGTACAGAAGAAAAAGTTACCACCTTGTTCACATAGTAGATTAAATTCTTACACTGAACCCTGCTTTCGATGTGACAAGTACTGCAACTGCGACTTAAACAATAGTTGGCCTGACGTTATTGTCCGTTCTTTGGATCGCCAAACGGTGCGCTTGAGTTCAGTTGTTGTGCGAGGATCCTGTGAAATTCAAATAAGAATCAAGGAACATCGTGTCCGTGAAGAAAAAAAAAGACGACAGAAGGAGAAGGAAGTTTTTGTGGAAGGAGATTCAGGGTTCCATGATTTTGAAATAATTGATCTCACAAACGAAGATTCTGGAGAAGTGATAGATTTAACGGAAGAAAAGTTCTCTAACATTGGAGGTCGGATTAATCCACCGGAAGAAATAATAGATTTGACGGCTGATGACTCCGAAGACGAAGAAGAAACTGGACTGTTGGATTTAATTGACCTGCAAAATGATGTCATAGATTTACGATCAGAAAATGACATTCCAACGTTTGGAATAACTGCAAAAATACTCAATCTAATTCAAAAATATATGGAACTTCATTTAGACCAGGTAAATTTGATTGTGGATAATGGTAGTGTAAAAAACGATTTAGAAAGCTCGTAACTAATGTTTGAATTGTTGATTTCAGGTGGATTTGGCTGTGGAGGCAGAACGACGAGCGGCAAAGTTCTTTGCATCGAGCTTATTTCCGCGTCTACCAATAAAGCCTTCCAATCACTTCGCGTATGAAAAATGGGAGGAGGATTTCTTTGATATTGACATGGTCACATTTTTTAGCATCCTTCAGGTGTGAATGATCATCAATACTATTACTATGGCCGAGTTAATTAATCGATTGTTTTAATTGTTATTTTCGTGTATCTAAAGTATTTTTTAATCTCAGGCCAAGTTTGAACTCATTATATGGGACCTTCATTTTGCGGTCGAAAAATGGATTTTACTCTTTCGAGGACGGCCGGCGATGGATGATTTTGGAGAAGGAAATTATCTTTTGGAACCCAAAAATGAAAAGGATGATTCCGGATGTCAAGACTTCTATTTGAAAAAAGTGTTAAATGTTCGACGTAAAAGTAATCACGCGAAACCGGTCGTTTATTGGACTCGACATTACGGCTTCACTTTTCCTCGATCGTTCCAGTGGAAACGACGTTAGACTTGATTGTATTATGAACTTTTTATATGATGTCTTGCTGTCTATAATACGATTAGTCGGATTAGTCTAGAGATGGTGAAATTGTACTATTACAATAGTAATAGGTTAAGTTTCTAAATGGTGATTTTTTGTCCTATCATAAGATTGTCTCACAGCACAGACAAGTTGTTGATTTTTAAAATCTGTGGTTTTGAATTATAGTATAGATCAGGAAAATAAGGAATTATTATGCAATAATAATACAGTGTACTACTGGTTGATTGATTGTTTTGAAATGTTTATTAAATTTTCAGTGTTTCTTTAACCCTTAATGCTTACAGTTTCTAAAATAATGTTACTTTTAGGAAATCTAATATCCATGTATGAAGTTTTGATTTAGCATAATGTGGATAAATATTATATTAACTAGACACTTTTTTTCTAGTTCAATACATTACATCTCACTTTTCATTAAATCAAGCATATTTGGTTACTTATAGCGCAATTATGTAGACACCATTTATAAACGTAGCAAAATTATAGCAAGGCAATTACTTTACTTTGGCCACGAGTTTCAAAGGTGGGCTGTAAACTTTCAGTACCCAATAGAGCTTAATAACGGTTTTGAAGACTTAAAAATTCAAATGAAAACAGTTTATACTACCGTTTAAGAGGAGAGAAAAACGTAACTGTTAAAGACTCCTTTATGTCATGGCTGAAACGCACAATACACTATCGCTCATGTAACTCATTAATGTCGTAATCTCATTAAAAGTATAGATTAATGAACAAAATATGTTGGCAAATGAACTACAATATCATATTCAAAATTTGAACTTTCCATTAAACTCAAAAATAACCAAGCTTAATTGAAAGAACAGTTTGCAAGGCCATTAAGTATTTAAAGCGTTTAGTACAAATTAATGAATGCGAAAGTTTTTTGTATCTGTTTTAGTTAGTATTGTAATAGGTATGTAATTATTTGTATTATTATTATTTATTTGGAAAGATTGAAAACAGTGTAAATTGGAATGTTGCTCTTTTTATAATGAAGGTTAAATATTGAGTTAGAGAACGGATTATAATCTTATATATTAATTATAATAGTAGTCCATTAAATTATAATGTAATTAGACTACAAGTACACTAAAAGTAATATAAAAAAATCGACTGTTTCATTGTTAAAATTCGTTTATCGTAATTTGTACACCACTGCTTTTTGGCATCTTGACTTCAATTAATTGCTATAATTAATCTTTAGAAAACCCAACTAGTACGTAAAGTGCACCAAATATTATTGTAAAATTATTACAAACTAACTTTAATTAAAATACGAAATTGAAATCAAAAGACCCTGTTTAAGATAAACTCAATTAGTGAGTTGTAATTACGGAACCTCTATCAAATTGTTATGATCGATCTGGAAATAATCTTAGGGAAGATAAAAGGGATGTAATGTAATGTATGCAGCCTTTGGTGAAATATTTTGATAAGACTTGTGGTTGTTTAAATCAGGAGTATCAGCATGCACAATTGCTGGCTGCGCTAGGCTTGTGTTTGCCATTGGCACTTAAGTCAACCTTATCCGGATCTGGAGATAAAGGTTCTTGACTCCACCGGTCCATTTCCAAAATCTATAAGTAATTCATGAATTAATTTATAATTATTCTAGGAATGTTAGTAATAAATGGTTATAAATAGACGGGTTATACTTTGGAAACGAGGAAATTAGCTGATTCATCGATATTAATATTGTCCTTGGCTGAGGTTTCAAACCATGCAGCGAAACCCTGTTGTTGACAAAAGTCATTCATTTTTTCTCTGTTAGCTGCAATACCTTCTTTAGGTTGGTCACTCTATAATCCATATAATAAACATCCAGATTAGTATTAAATTACAATATTAAGTTTTATATTGCACAATTTATAATACTCTTTAAGGATTAAGACAAGAGGCATGACATGCGAATCATTTTATTACCTTATTAGCTAATAGAACGGTTGGGATGGGCCGACCATCTGGTAAAGCTACTTTTGAATCCAAGTCAGCCTTCCATTTAGGCACTGCTTCTAATGTAGCAGCACGAGTTACGTCGAAAACGACAAAGGCACCAACAGCTTCTTTATAATAGACTCGCGTCATCGACCCAAAACGCTCTTGTCCAGCTATGTCCCATAACTGAAGCCTGACAACTGTGTCCGGGTCCCATCTGAGTACTTTTAAGGCAAAGTCCACTCCTGTCATTCAATAAACATGTCTTTAGAATATTAGAAATCAGAGCGTACATTCTTCATCATGCTGAAGTATTATGTCATGCAAACGAGCAAAATGACAGGCACACGAGCTAAAGGAAGTTAAGTTCTCAACTTTCATACTCAACAATATTGTTCAAACGGTATTCCACATTTTTATAGCTTCTTCCTTCATCATCATGTATCCCATTTCATAAAAAAAAATCTGAAAGTTATAATCTTTAACAACTACTAACCGATTGTGGCTCTATAATGTTGGCTGAAGAACTGATGAACATATCGCTTGATAATGGAAGTCTTTCCTGCTCCAAGTTCTCCAACCACAAGTACCTTGTACAATCTTTCGCGTTTCCCCTAATAAAAAATAATTTTTCTCGTTAACGTCATTGCCACCTCATTAACTGAGGCGTAATTAGTAAAAAAATTGTTGCATAGAACAAAGCAAAGGCGAATTTACTTAAGCACTTATATTTTGTATATAATTTATTATGTTATCAGAAATCATTCACCATTCATAATAGGGAAAACAAGAAAATCAAGTTCTTTTGGTGCAAAAAAGTGTCAAAGAATTGTCAACGTCAGTTTGTTCAATCCAATCTTTCAATCTATTATATTATCGTTTTTACGGTCTTACTTTTTCAACCAATGTATGAAATATGCAACCATATTAATAAAACATATCTACCCTGCCACATTAACAATCTACTTATGCAAATCTAAAGCATTTAACGTAAAGATGTCGAAGGTTGAATAAATTAAATGTTTCAATGTTATATTAATAGCAACAGCATTTTTTTAAATGGTTAACCTCTACTATGGGGTCCAAATTGAAATTGAAAGGCTTAAGTTGTCGGAAGCTGTCTGTGCAACCGAATTCATCGTCACCTTCAGCATCTACTTTTTCTTCAGTAGCAGCAACATCATTATTTGCAGATTTAGTTGCAGTATTAGTAGATTCAGGTTGTAATTTTGTATAATTATTTTCTTGAGAACTTGTGATTGTGACATGAATTTCTTGCATAATACATCTATCTTCTGGGTTTATATTTGATGATTCTTCTGGACCACTGTTAAATTGCTCATTATGTTGGGCATCTGTAACATCGGATGAAATTGGTGCTGAATTGTGATCCTCACTTTTGGCATCTGCATCTGAGGATCTGGCAGAAGCCAACTTCATCTGATTATTATGATCTGCTGGTCTTTCTTTAATCTCCCCATTACCACTACCGTCGTCAACTTCCAGATCCAATTTAGTATCTAGAAGTGTCTCTGAAGTAGTTTTACTTTCTACTGTAGCAATAGCAGGAGATTCTACAGACTTTTTCCTTTTCCCAGTTTTAGATTTACCCTTTTTTATATTCTTACTTGTAGAAGGCATATCTTGACTTTTTGTGACTTTCCCCTCTAGGGAAGTTGTCTTTTGGGTACTTTCACCAGACAAAGCGGAAGTATTATTTGTGACAGTAGACTCTTGCTGTGTGGATGATACTGATGATGATTCTGTCTCTTTCCTTGAGTTCTTATTAGCTTTTTCTGCTTTGTTACTACTATTATTATTATCCTTTTTCCCCTCTTCAGAAATTACTGAAGAAGAACTTTGTGACTTTTTTTGTTCTTTGGCTTTCTTTTGAGATTTATTTGTAACATCGCTTTCCTGTGAAAGTTTTTTTTCTCTAGATATTTCCAAAGCTTCTTCAGAAACTTCCATCTCACTAAATTCCCGATCCTTTTCCGGGGTGGAAGTCGTGCTACGTCTTTGTCTTAAGCTTTTTGGAGTCCGGACTCTTGGCTCATTGTCTAGTTGAAGAATCTCCGGAGATGCGGACTTTTTATTGGGTTCTGAAATTACATGCAGGTTTTATAATTGTTGAATTGCAAAGGATACACATTCATGTTCTCACTTATTTACAACTTTCAACCCAATTGATAACTCTTGCATGAATGTCACCGACCGATCCCCAAGTAAGATACCAACAGCCAGATAAGCCTTTATAAGATTGTTAGTTCTGTATGTGTTTGAGAATTGAGAACGAGATGAAATAAGGATCTTTTTCTAATCCTAATTTTTAGGAACCTAACTAGATAAACGCTAACTTTATTATACGACAATTATACCCCATCGATAGAGGTTAAAAATTGAAATACTTACAATTTAATTACGTATACGTTCATACCACTTTCAAAACAGATGCGACATCTCGACTGCAGATTGAATCTATGCAACGTATTATAAACAACTGTCTGAATAAACATCTCTTTAATTCACATGATGCTTCGTATTTAATCATGATTATTTACCTTCGTTTTTTAGTACTGCAAGAATTGAATTGCTCTTAATATACATATATAGAGAATTGTTCTTTAGTAAAAAAAAATTGATAGGTAAAAGATAAACATTAAAATACCTCATATAGATAGATGCAAACACTCGCACAAACCAGTCACATATAAACAATCATTATAAAACTTGAGTGTAAACGATTTTATATCATGAATAAAAAATGAAGAGCATCCTGCTTAAAATGAATCAGAGACCTATCGTGAGTGTATATCAATCACCTTCACTTTACACGCAATGTGTGCACCCGCACCCTTATAATTAGGTTTTTGGGATGATGTGTTCTAAAATCAGAAATATTCCATGCTGCCCTTTTGAACCTGATAAGCTATCTGACCGCTAACCCTTTACAAATTTACAAAGCTCAATAAATATGAAAATATTTTGGTACATCCATTGTCAACTTATGCAAATAATGACTTTTTAGTAAAAAGTTTTTACGTCAATCTGGATATTATGCGTTTATAGAGTAAACAAGAAAGTTGTACAAGAACTGTATCTTAAATAACTAATAATTTCATGTGAACTGTAGTTCTCATGAAAGATTAAATTACGTCAGTTGGTTCATAGTTTATATCTTAAAATGGACTAATTGTAAGTGTATTTAAGGAAGCCTTGTGAAATCTTTCAAACACACGTTATTTCGTTTCGTGTACATTATATAAATATCCTTCACTAGAATGTATTTCTGTCCTGGTAGTTTCTATTAATAATCATAACAACAAGAACATTTCTTCTACATATATACTATCCTCATCCACCATAAAGATAAGTTAAAACTGGCATTATGAAAATAAGTAACTATATAGCACCCATAGGTAAATGGCTTTATCTAGAGTTCTGTTCCGGTGCAAAGGTTGAAGAATTGAATCAAAGTGTTTATGTTTGTTACGATAAAACAAGTCTATTTGCATGGAAAATGAATGATTGCGTTATCTGCATATCTGTTCTGCATAACATATCCATTCCATCCTGTGGAATAATTTACCCGTGACTGCATATTATTATTATTATGCATAATCAAGAGGTTCTTGACACTCCCATTTGCATCGCATCATAATATCACAGCTCTATATATTAATGTGAAATTCGAAGGATCGATGGATATCATTTTGGTTTATTCGTTTCATGGGAACCTTTCTAACATTGAATACCCATAAAGGTGACACGTATGCAAGAATTATCCGCTCGACTACATCTCAAAGTGACATGTCATATTTTACCTGCGACAGATTTCGATTTAGTCTTGGATTTGGATGTAGTAGATTCCATGAGTGGTAAATCCTTGCTAGTACTACTACTACTTCCAACACTTTCTTTTTCTCTTTTATTTCGTATTTTACGAGTGAGGCTCTTCACCAAAGAAACTTTCTTAGATGGAACTTTCTCTACAGTATCTTTAGTCTCTTTTTTATCGCTAGTACTACTGTCTTTATCTTTGTTCTTCTTCAATTTACTTGAAATCGATTTGGAACCTCCTACCGATTCCTTTCCTGTGGTATTGGAAGTTATAGCTGCTGCAGAATCCAGACTTTCTGTTTTACTTCCTTTCGTTGTAATAGTATTATCTTCTGATTGTGTTATTGATTCTGAAATTACTGCCTTAATAGTCTGATCTTTCTCAGCACTGCCACCCTTGTTTTTTCTGAAATTACTAAAGCTGTCTGCAAAGCTTTTTCTACCCGTAACTTTTTTAGGACTATTAGGTGCAGAATAATTAATGGTGTTGGTAGAAGAACTATTAGTAATAGAATGGGACTTGGCCGAAGTTGAAGCCGAAGATAAGGAAATTGATGAGACGGCTTTTGTAATACCACTTTTAGACGAATTGGTCAACTTTGTTGACGATGGTAAGAGATTTTTAGCAGCTCTAAACGAGTCTCGGAATACTTTAGCAGTTGCAGAACCCAAACCTGATGATGATGAAGTTGAGGCTGGTGCATTTGCAGGTGTAGAAGAAGAATCAACGGTTTCATGTATTGTATCATTATCACCAGCGACTGGTGAAGCGGATTTATTCCTATTGTATCGCCCAAGTGATTGAGTCTTTTCCATGAAACTGGACAAACTAGGTCTTCTAGTGATAACTTTCATCAGTCTCATAGAACTTGAAGTTGTCGTTGATGAATTTTTCATTTTCCCTTTTAAACTACCCATGCTACTTGATGAAGCTGTTGAAGTTGACCCACAACTTAGATGCCTTCGTCTCAATGGGGACATGTGTTCTTCGTCATTACAACTGCTCATGGTACTATAAGTTCCAGTACCAGAGTCGGTGGAAGGGGATTTAGTCAAATGTTTTCTTGATGCAGGGCTGCGAGGTCTATGCATATCCGACATAGAGACACTGGACCTTAAATTCTGAGCTTTGATCTTAGGACTTATTGCTAATCCGGTGTAGTAAAGTAATGAAGCATTCCAATATAAAGCACCACTATTGTCAGTGTCCTTACGTGTTTGTGTTTGACTGCTTGGGCTTGGACTCTCTTGATCTTCCAATATACTAATGACTGACTGACCATTATTCTTCAGACGCTTTGACGATGTTAACGTTGATGGTGGTGACCAGTTGTTGGAAGAAGTACTTGCAGTAGAGGATGGTGACGGTGAGGGCGATGGCGATATAAAATCCGATACAACAGAGTTTGAAGGCATTTTTTGCAATACTTCTTTATTGGATTACAGGCTCAGAGTAATTGGATAGATATTTTCATTTGCGTGTCGAAAAATGCTTCTTAAGTAATACCTTGTTTTGGTATATTTTGTTCTTATGTTTATGTGTTCTATTTCAAATAAAAATGACTACAGGTACATCCTACTTTAACTGTCTCAATCACAAGAAAGAATTTCAGAGGTGAATCGATATGGGAAAGTTTGGAAGGTATTCTTGGTCTCTCATCAACATAAGATACTTATGCCATGTAAACCGTAAAAATCTGAAATGTATTAGGTTTCACCTCACACATGATATCTATCATGAGCTTTTTTTATATATAAGAAAACTGCTTTCGATTGACATGAATCTTGAAGACCGGACACACTTCGACTTTTTGGTAAATAGATTATTAAGTTACCACTGTACCACCTTCACAAGTCGGTTATATTATGTCCAAATTAGTTAGTGTAGGACAGATTACTTGTATGAAAATAATAATTGACAAGTTGGGAGGCACGTCAAGGTGAGTGAGCACACTGAAGTTTCAAGTTGAGGACAGGTGACTGTTATCGTCTTTTGTTTCTGATATCAATTTAAATTATCCTCATGTGAAAAAGGGTTGCCTTATTATCAAATTTCACCCCTTTATGTACTTTAACACTTATTTCATTACAGAGAGTCAATTTATACCTTTGCATCCCCCAACAAGTAATTGTTCTTTTTATGCAACGTAGCCATTTCCAGTGCATAAAACGTATAAGAAATAAGTTATGAAATTTCTTTCGCTTAAGTATGCAAATACTTGTACTGGATTATTATCTCCCCTAAAGGAATCCCACGAGGATTTTATTTCCCTAGTAGCTTTCTCTACTATCGGGCAATCCCTCGAAGGAATATTTCTATTAAGATAAAGACAGTCCAGTGTAACTACTAATGCTAACCACAAAGAACCACCCAACTGAGTGCAATAATATAATGCATTTTAATTCAAGTCGTTTATATAAAACCTTGCGATTTTTTTTTTACAATGGATGAATAAACTGTGGACATGTATGCTTATATAATATTTTGAAAACTGGACAGAATGGAAAGATACTTCATTCAATTATAATATTGTTGCACACATCCTTTGTTTGTTAAGGTTTGTAGCAATATTATGGAACGGACAAAAGGGGCAGGTTTTGCTTTAAATAATTTGCCAAGTACCAATTGGATTAGCATTTACGATGAGGAAATATTATCACTTGTAGCTCTAAAAGTCATAAAATTAACTACACTCTACTTGTTCAATTAAAAGACAAATATCAAACAGAGTCATGAATTTCATACAGAAGTTTCTTATGAACTTCGTAAGCTCGTTGTGAACTACGTTAGAGATTTTAACAAAGATTGTGACATCCTTTGTAATTATGCTTTCCTTAATTTTAAAATATATGCAGTATACATACGCTATAAGTAGCTTTTCAAATAGCAGTTATATTTTTAAAATTCTAAACACATAAGGCTGAACGTTACTAGAAATAATGCTTTCATGTTTTAGTAAAAAGCTTCGATTATTTCGGATGAATAGTTCCATTTTTGTCAACTCCACCTCCGTCCGGGTACATAAAGCTTTATTTTGCTCCTTTATATTAATTATTCAATGTGTTCGAGTTCATACTATTATAACTTTATCATGCAAAGTTACAGCATAAACGATGACAAGAGGCCCTGCAGAAACCTTTCAAGTTTAATAGTAGAAGCTGAATGTCCTGCTCATAAGTGCTTAAGCGCAACCCTGAGGGAAATCAGGACCTGGTACTATTTTGTCTGCAATTCTTTTTGAAATTTGAGTTTGTGTTAT
>JAQFZZ010001593.1:0-10663 GCA_034696405.1 Isotoma caerulea
CTTCTTAGTGAATACGAACAAACTGCATGAAAATTATGTGTTAGAACATAATGAAATCTAATAATTTCTACGTATTTTATTTTCTACTTGGAACTCCTATCTAAATTTAATCCAATAAGATGCTGCATAATATTTTTCATTTTTTCGTTTTTATTTTAATTTTTTAAATGAAAATTTGAAATCAAAAAGCAATCGACAGCATAATAGTTTACATATTCTAAATGCCAAAACTCTTGAAGCTCAGTTGGAAAATCATGCAGTAAAGTGAAACTTCCATGTCATTATATTGGTTATCATATCATTGTTACGAAACGATAAGTGACATTGAGTAGGATAAAACAGGAAAGAGAATCAATTTTTGTAATAAATTAAACATGTCAAACAACTCATTCACTACTAATTTCTATACAAAAACAAACACAAACTTCATTTCAAATCTCAAATTACATAAATACTCTTTACAGGGTGAGACAACCTGTAAAGACTTTTTCATACATATAGAATATATTTCAATTGTTAAAAAACCTTTTTATCTATAAACCCTTTATTCCTTCGCAATAAAATGGCATGCCCACGGAAACTAAAGGAGGCAAAGGTAAATTTCATTAAAGTTGAAATCTTGAACAGTTATTAAATGAGAAAAGCCAGGGAGAGTGGATAAAGCGGATAATTTGTGGGTTGTATTGATTGTTATGAAGTGTCCCACACAGGGGGTCCGATTTCAATTAAATTTTTACTCTTCTCATCCCAAATTTATTCACTTTTTATTAATTCAATTTATTTATTAGCCACAAATCCCACTTCACTCGAAACTAAAGAAATCCCACGTGAATTATTTTACATTCGTTTAGGCGAATAAATTAAACAGTTTAGTACGATTTAATTAAATTTGGGAGATTATCGCAGAGCCAACACAGTCTTGTACATAAACTTTGCCCTAAAATATTTAATTTAAGTCAAAATACAGAAATAAAGTAAATATCAAAATGTAATTTATTCCAACCCCTTTGGGTATAATATCCACTTGAGACAAGTATTTTTGCATTCAATTTACCCCCTAGAAAGCGCATCCAAATCTAATTAACACATTTCCATCATCTCTCGTCACTCAAAACAAGATTTCTTATCAAACTTAATCCATTCTAAATTCAAGCATTTATTTAATAGATTTAAGGGTATTTTTCATACTTTGATTTCTCAACCAAAACTATTAACATTTCGTTAATCGTGAGAATGCCTTGAACTTTTGTCTTTCTTCTAAATTGTGTAAATTTAAATTCATTTATTGTATTTTTTAAAAATTCAAAAGCTCCGAAAGACATTATCTATTTTATAAAATTGGTACAGTTAAAACGAAAAAAATTCTGGGTTTAAAAAGTTTTTAAAAACTTGATAGAATTATTTTATAAAAATGAAAAAATGATGTCAAGGTTCATGTTTTAAAATAAACTCAGAATAAATACTTTAAATATTTTTTTAACATCAAGCATGTAAATGAAAAGTTGAAATAATTTAAACCCTTTAATTTACAATCCAAAGAAAATGTTTTTAAAATAATATTTTATTCTTTGATCTTTAATAAAACTAGTTGAAAAGGTTTCAAATATTAATTGTTTAGTTTACATAAATGATTTAGATTCTCTTCAAGGGTCATTCACAATTTCTCTAAACAACTCGAAAAATACTAGTCCAGGATTTAAAAATAGATCAGGAGGCTTTTCTCACATCCTAAATAAAAAAGGGGTAAATTGAGAAGATAAATATTCCTTAGAAGAGAAGAAATATGAAAAGGTAAGACAGTGTAAGTAAGGAGTACTTTGTCTTTTAAAAAAGGACGGAAAAGGTACAAAGAAATAATTGGATGTAACCGTTTTGTTTTATTATGGGACTCCCCACTGCGAACAGAAATCGAGGAAGACCCTTCGCACCCTTCAACAACTCTCCACTGTTTATTATAAATGACCACCACCGACCCTTTACTCAAAATACAAAGCCCTTATATAGTTAGTCTCAGTCACAGTCTACTCATTTTTATATAATAATGTTTTTTAACCCTCATCACAACTCATCGGTATAATTTACAAGAGACCCTTTTTCCATCCTAAGAAAGAGCAAATCATTTTTTTAATAACTCGATGAAACATTTTTACTTTATCTAAAGGCTCCAGTAAATTCAGCTATACTCGATTAAGAAACCTACAGCCTACAAGGATTGGAAATTGGAATAAATAAGTTCAACTTGAGGGCACAGTGAGACTTGGCTTTTTGGACTTTGATTTTTTTTATACTATTTCCAGAAGAGTCTCAACTTCCCCAAAAAATGCAGCTTTTTAAATAAAGTATTAATTATTAGTTAATTTAATAAGTTATTTTATAAATTCCCAAATAAGACAAATGCAATTTGAAACCTTAACACAACAAGAATTATTCAAGCTGAAAAAACAAATTCATAAAAATTCAAAACTGCATAAAAATAGCTATATATAACCCCTTGGATATTTAGAGTCTTTAAACCCATTCCCATTAGCCATATTAAATTTACATCCACATCATTAACAAAGCTTATCAACATTTTTGAAAGGAAAAAAAAATGTTTTACGATTTCCTGCAATTTCTTACTTTCTCAAATACCCGTATAAAATAAATCACAAAATGGATATAAATGAGTTAAAGGGAAACCCCATAAACCTGCAAATGAAATTAATCTCACAAAAATACTAAAATATACAAGACTTTATCAGCTAATAGTACAGCGTATTAAATACAAACAAAGTAGTCAGCCTTGTTAAGCCCTTCAAATGAATTATAAAATACCTATGGGACATGCCAAATCCTAATTTGTCCATTCACGCAACCCTCATAATTCGTTCAACTCTTTTTATTCTCATTACATTACATGTTAAAACCTTCAAATTCATTTTGTTTCATAAATTCCATGCCTAGTTCTTTTTATGCAATACCAGCCGGCTTACTTTTGCAAGATTTCAACCCACATATTACTATGTCCAACTTATTGTTAGACTTTAAACCACAAACTGTTCAATTAAATTGTTCTTTCGATTTCAAAACTAGTAATAGCACATCCTTATTTCGTAGTAAGCGCTTTCCATCACACTGACTTGAATAAATAAGCAAAACCAATGCAAAAAAATCCCGTTGATTTATTTAAATCATGATGATTTTTATTTCTGGTAATGTTCATAACAAATTATCCTGTAATTCAACAAAGTTTATAAATGTGTTCTTTTTACCTCCCTACCTAAATGACAATGACACATACTGTGTAATCAATTTCTGATATCAATAGCTGATAATATCTATCCAAGGCGAACATAGATACAGAATACATTGAATTTTTTTGAAAAATTAATTCAATAAATATGCATATTGAAATACTTGATTTATTTATCTTACTTAATTTCATAGTCTTGTACTTAAGTTCCATTGTAATTTACAGAAACGCCTAGAGTTTTCTGACTCTCAGTTTCAGATGAAAGAATTAATACATTAGGTAAACAGTTTTAATTTTTGAAATAAAAAATGATATTAACCAAAGACTCCAAATAGTTTTAAACAATTGAAAGCAATGACATGTGAAATACAACGGCAAAATGAAATGCCCAATAACCTCATGATAAAAATTTCATTTATTTTTCTTCAATAAAAATTTCAACAAATTGTTCTTTAAAATATTTCTGACTGTACCATTGCTGTTATTCTCATTCCAGTGGAAACATTTTGGTCATCGGATTTGAAAACCAACAAGACAATATCTCTATGTTTCGATATCAACTCTCCGGTGCACATGCTACAGGCCATAAAGTAAAATAAACCCGATTAAAACTCCATTTATTTTGAAAAACAACCAAATCTTAAACACCATCTACAAAATACATTTATTACTTGTCAAAAAGTGTCCATCCACGAGTTGGGGAAAATCTATATGTGATGATTACATCCGAGAAGTCACACTCACCAGCAAGGTCAACATTAAGTTTAACAGTTAAAATAGCCTCAGGTTGGTATCGAAAGTCTGGATAAGAAATGACAAACGTGGAAAGTTCCTGATTAGCATAAAAACCTTCCGCCGGGTAGAAAAGTTCTAGACTAGGTTTATCCACTGTCATATTGGAAACAAAATCTTGTGAAGATGCTGAAATGTTTTGGCTTGTCGATTGGCCCATCCCGATATACTCTAAACGGAAACCCTCGTATGTGTCAAGGGAATCGCTAAAAAATGTTACGACTGCGACATTTCCATCCATTGTGAAAGTCTGTATTTCGTCAAGTCTCCTATGCATACATAAATTAAAACAGTTGCATTCTATAGCTAAAAATAGATCATCTCCGGAGAGCTTCTTCGATTATAATTATCTAATTTGTATTTTTCATTATTGTAAAAGCGATAGCTACATCAATTGAGTTAAATAAAACCCTATACCTACCCAATACCATACCTAGCTAAAAATAGATTTCGCATTCACTTTAAGACCTTAACCAAAGTTTTTATTCAACCTCAGTTCTCACCCCTCTCTCTTAGACGTAAAATTCGGGTAAACTTATAAAAAGCGGAGAAATTAGATGAAATATTGAAAAGTTATAAAACGTAAAAAATGGTAAACCAAAATAATTGGAAAATGGCAAAAAGTGGTAAAACGACAAAAAGTTTTATTGGTAAACATGCTAAAATGATAAAGATTGTTGGTTAATTGGTAAAATGTCAAATGTTCATTTTACCTTTTTAAATACCCTAAATCCGGGACTATAAAACGAAATGCTTTCATGAAGCAGTCCAAAATTATCACATTCATTAGACGACAGTGTTTATAAAACGGTGAAAGCTTGTTATCCAAAATTATAAAATGTATTTTTTCCTTTAGGGATATTTAATGTAAATATGCTCTATATTGTGCTCTATATTTATATTGTGTAATTTTATACACGAAATAAAAAAGTACTGAAGCTGCAAAGATAAATTTTACGGTGGTTTTAAGCGTTTTAGGTACCTTGGTATCAGGGTTTCGGGTGAATAAAAGCACCTGCAAGAAATAGGTGCAAGAAACTAAAAAAACCACTGCACTGCACAAATTAAAATGTGCAAAAATGCAAGAAATGCAGGAAATTAAAATCAATTAATAATTAATTCTAGAGGCTAATTAGACTAAAACTAACACTGCAGTGTTTTAGGCTTTCGGTTTTGATGAAATGTAAATTTTGAAATTACAGGATTTCTAGGTAAAAAAATTTGATGTTTTTGATTGAGTGACAATTAATTTTCGTCATATAAGACGACCGTGAATATAAGCCGACTATCTCCAAAAATATAAGCGAATATAAGCCGCGTCTTAAAGTCCCGGATTTAGAGGGTAACATTTTAATTGTGCAGTGGTAAGGTAAAACTTAAATTACATTTTACTGGTAAAAAAGAGTTTTACCAGTTTATCACCGCCATTTACAATAATGAAACTGGTAACATCTTTTTTTATCACCAGTATTAATTTGCATATTGTAAAACCGGTAAAATATTTTATATCACGTCTTTTACCATTGGTCCACTCGTATTTTACCAATTTAACCACTAATATAAAATACCACTTACCATTTTACAATTTGGATCTTTTTTGTAACAAAATGTTTTTGTAAACTCAGACATCGTTAAAAAAAATTATTATGAAGGTACTCACAATATGTACTGTTCAACTTTGGCGCTGTCAATTCCCTTAGTTCTTGCCAATGTAGTAATGCACAGACCATCATTCAAGTCATAATCCAAGTTGTTGGTAGTGTGTAAGGTAAATTGTATCTGCGTTGCTTCCGGAATTCGAATAATCCACACGCACCTCTCATCATTCTCATAAGTGGAGTTGTACTTATATTCAATTTCACTATAAGTATCAAACCCTCCGCTCAGAATTTCACCACATTCAGTAGCTGCGAAAACATTGTTTCATAAACTCTTATATTCTTTGCGACATATTCGAAAATATTAAGCTTACATTTGACATTTATAAACAACAAACAAATTTAACATTTTGTTCAAATTTAAAATTATTTTGTTGGCCAACCTGCAGATATTCCATTTGCAAGACAAATCCACGCTGTTAACGAGAATACGACTAATTTCACTAAACGTAACATATTTTTGAAATACGAAGTTGTAACTCCTCTACCGTTGATTGTAGGTTTACTGCTAAATGAAAAATGGATGGGTTTCACATTGTATTAAATAAATAAATACAATAATACTTTCTGAATGTTTTTGATATCGAAACCATTCTGCAAATCAAATTACATACAGTAGATAAGCATTCCATTCGTTGTTATGTAAAAAAAGGCATAATTTGTCTCTGCTCGAACTATTTTGTCCTAATGTAATGTCAAATATCAATCAGCCAGATTCAACAACCATGATAAGACGTTTGATTGATCGCTTAACAAACAATTCGATTGACTTGTAAATTATTTGTAAAAAATAAACCATGTTAAAATCATTAAAATGTAATATAATACTAGGTTTAATATTGCATAATTTTAATATAATGATTTTTAAGCATTTTAAAGGTGACTTTTAGTGCAATGTCCAGAGGATGTTTTTACATTCTTTGTAGAATCAGCTAGTTCTAGTTATTATTATTACATGATGTCTATTAATAAGCTATAACCTTTAGCATTGGGTTTTAATTTAATATTACAGAAAAAATTACACGGGAAATAGCGAATTTTTTATATCATTTGGCAATTTTGTAACTTTTCAACGTCTAAAAGCTTCTCTTCAACCACCTAGTTATAAATTGAGAAATTAACAACCATATCTATAATGCAATTTCATGTTTCTAATGTTTTTAAAAATTAAATTTCCAAATGCATTTGACAATGATCTGTTGAAATGGCCTAAGTTATAATTTGTTTGTAAATATCACAATAATAATGAAATAAAAAAAACAAGTAGAATACTTTTTATTTATTTTTTTTCAACTGAATAAAACCAAGAAACACGCAATACTTACAGTATTATTTTCAATGCCGAAAAGAATACACTAGCTAAAGGTCTAACGAAGCTCCAATTGTGATTCCCGGACCAATGCCTTTTTCATCACTCTGGAAAACGAACAGTAATATATCCGAATGCTGTATCATGTCTTCAGAACTACACGCACTAATTAAAAAAAATTTTTAAATTAAAAGTCATGTAAAGCATTTAAGGCAAATAAATCAGAATTTTTCTTACTAGTTAAAATCAGTCCATCCATTTTGGACTGAAAACTTGTAAATGTAAACAAGGTCACAACAGAGACAACAAGCATTCACATCCACAGTCAAATTAGCTTGGATGCCTTTCCCAGTCTGAATGCGATAATTAGGGTGGGAAACTACAAACGTGGAAAGTTCCAAATTTGCATAGCTACCCTCTTCTGGATGTTTTATCACAACACTTCCCGGGCTAAAAGATGGCAATTTAGTTACAACGTCGCGGGAAAGCGATGAAATGTTTTGACTCCAAGAATCACCTTCATGAGATTGAAAATTCAATCGAAACCCTTCATGTGTGTTTTCAGAATCACTAAAAAATGTGACTACTGCAATGGTTCCGTTCATCCGGAAAGTTTGGTTTCCGGAAAGTGATCTAGATTTAAAAAAATTATTTTAATAAGAAAACTAAAAATGTAATAAATTACACATTTCTGCGCGAGATGCTTATCGGTAAGAGTTCAACGCGGCCATTGTCATTCGTTGGGCGCCAATTTATATACATTATAAATACTTACATGGTTTTCTGTTCAATTAACGGATCTTCAGGATTTTCAGTCTGTTTAAATGTACTTATGTGAATCCCATCATTTTCATCAAAATAGGGATATTTTGAAAACACCTCAAATTCAAGTATACTTGAATAAGGGGCTCTTATAGTCCACACACATCGCTCATTATTATCATAAGCTGTTTCATATTTATACACAATCGCTCCATAAATACTTCCGCTAAGCGTTTCCCCGCACTGATATGCTGTAATTTACCAAAAAAATGCACATATTAAAAATATAATTCTCGGTATTTAAGCTTAGGTTCTTATATTTTGTACCCACGAAACCAATAGATAGCCAGGAAATAAGAACTAAATAAATCCCGATTTTGATATAAATGAATGCGAATTATTAATGAATTAAAAAAAATTGTCCTCTATTTATTAAAATCGGGATATTGAATTACTAATTTAGTTTACGGGGATTTTAATTTTTTACAGAAGTTAAATGGTTCGAGAACCGACCAGTATTTACCGACTAATGTTCCAGCTTCTCTGCTGGGCATTTTCCAATCATTCACAAAAGTTTCATCTCCCTCATCACAAGGTGTCGTGCCCATAGTCGTCGTACTTTCACTCAACGAGCTAGGATAATAGAGTGCTTCAAAACCCCCGCCACCATCCGAAAGCGTCTCAAAGTCCGTGAAAAACGCGAGGATAAATGTCGACTCCATATTGCTAAAAACTCCTTCAGAAGCTTCGCCGCAAAATCTTTGAGACTCTGAAAGAACTCCTGATGCAGATATTTGATACAAGATTAATGCATCACAAGTACAAGTATCAGCAGTATTTGCACAAGACTCCAAGTCAATCATATCCAGCTCGATATCCGTTTTTATCTCATCTTGAGATCCGCCAGATTTAATTAGCCACGTGGCAACTAAACTAGCCTCATAATGACCTACAAGAGGATATCGAATGATTCCACTCGAAGTGCTTGAGTAACTGGACAAATGTTTGGTCCTTAAAGAGTCGTAGGCAGTTCCTTCCCAGGAGAGAGTGAAACCAGACCCTGAACTTTGGTTGGTTGACGAAGTGTACAAAACAATGACTGCGATGTTTCCACTCAAATAAAAGTTTTCTGGAACGGCCTCGGAGTTACAGAATCTGCGGGAATTTTTAAAAATGGTAACTACTGTTTGGGCAAAAACAATAGGCGCTTCTAAATCCTGAAAGGTTATCTGGCGCAGTGCTAACGCTGCGTTTATGAGGTCACCGTAGAGACGGCCCGATCACATAGATAGCGAAATTAACATTAGAGAAGCGCCTATTGTTTTTGCCCAGACAGTAATATCCTTTTATGTGATTTAACCCTTTTATAGAATTCAACGGTTCACCATCAAATATAATAGAAGCGACATAAACGTCTTTACATTTTTAAAATTATCAAAATTTAAAGAGTTTAAAGCTTAATTTGCTTAAGTAAGTTAATTAACATGAAAACTGAAATCTCAAAATAAAAAAATTGTGACAAATTACAGTTTTTTAATCAAGAAAATATTTGAGGTTTTGAACTGTCACATTTCGTTAGGGTAGTTTCGTTATTTAACCACCATAAATAAATGGTACATGGTACATTTACCTAATTTTTTATTTGAAATTTAAACTATTTTCTGACTCTATATTTGTCATAGGTTTTTTTCACAAGAATAAGTCTTATCAGGCTATAAAAATTTAATGAAAGTTCACTTTTTAAAAATTGTTCAGTCTTGGTTTCAAACTTCAATAGTTAACGAGAAAATAAAAAAAAACGTACGTATAACTCTGCATGTCTTCAGAAGGAACCAAATTAGACAAAGAATAAATTCGCACTCCCGAACTCCCACATTCCGGTTCTGATGAAGATACATCAAATTCCGAAAAATTCATTTTGAAATCTCTTTTCGTCTCTAGATGAATTGTCCAAACGCACATTTCTCCAGGCGGAAGAGATTCTCCCGAACCTGGATAACTTACGAAATCTGCATCTGCCTCTATTGTTCCTCCACATTGTGCTTTCCTCAAAGCCACATTTTCTTGAAAATCTATAAAGACGCATTTTTAGTCTAATGTTCATTAAAAATGTATAACAAAAATAATTATTGTGCTAATTAACCTGCGATAGCTCCAACAACAAGCGAAATACCCAAAAAGGTAGTGAAAATAAATTTTCCTTGAAAAATCATTATTCAATTAATTCTAATTATTCTCACTATATTAGAATATGAGTAAAGCAATATAAAATGGATTGGCCTTCTACGCAAAATTAATATCTTGCAAAAGAACATTTAGATAAAAACATATAAGATAACCAATGTAAGTAATAATTGGAAAATACAAAATGTTGACAACTGAAAAAATTGTATTCTGTCACACATCTGCTATAGATTGATTGCAATCGACTTTCATGATAACGTTTTTGATAGATTGATACTCTTGATCATACCTTTTAATTTATCAACCAATATTAACAACTGTATTAATTAATAACAATTATCTTGTCAATATGCTGCATTTTTTAACCTGTTAAATTAAATGCCTTTGTAAGTATAAGCAACACAAATTTTGATTAATGAATTAGGTTTTACCATTTATTATATGTGAAATTAAAACCTGTCAAAAAAAATTCACACTTAATCTTTATTGTTTTGGATCAATTATATCAATTGAAAAATCCGTAATGGAAATTTTTTATAATTGTTATGGATTTTGGAACTCTATCAACACTTGGTACAACCATTTTACAATGTTTTATTCAAATATCAAGTATCTCATTAATACCAAAACAGAAACAAAAATTGTCTGGCTTGATCTACGGATTAAAACTAGCTTTCAATGTCAACCCAGTTGCAACACCTTGTTCGTCAGATTTGAAAACGAACA
>JAQFZZ010001594.1:0-10662 GCA_034696405.1 Isotoma caerulea
GATGTTACGTAGCAGACACTAAACGACTTGGCTGTCCGCTTTTGACAAAAGAGCATAAATGCTGCTGTGAAGATGAAAACTGATTATTGAAATATATTGCAGAAATGAATTGCTCCATGAAATACAGCTGGACAACCTGACTTGATAACATTAAATAACAGCACCACAATAGTATTTCAGAATGTATTGGATTTCTAATTGTATGTGGGATAGAAGTACTTGTCCTAAAAACAGTAGTAGAAAGGATCCGAAGGATTATAATTCAGCAAGATCAAATCACAATTTTTATGAACAAAAATTTGTTTGACTATATAACCTCATTTACTGGTCACAAAAAATTTACGAAAACTAATTGAAAGTGCTTTAATTAGTGAGCGTTTTAATGGTACATGACCAATACTGCATCATACAGAAATTATTAATGCATAAATTGAAACAAAAAGTTTTACTATTTCCCGTTCGGAAAAGTTAATTGATATTTTGTATACAAAATTGTTGATAAATGTAATCAATAAAAAATTTGGAGAGGGTTTATAATTTTTTCAGTAACATGAATAGATACTCGTGAGCTTATTTTTAATTAAGTGGAGGCTTGTTTTTATTCTTGCAACATACTCGAACTTTTCTCTCAACAGAAGATCCAGAACTGGATGGACATTGCTTTCTTGATTTTTTGCAACAACTGCGAGTTGAAATTAAAGCCTTATCGACAGTAGCCACATCATTGTCGGTGCTCTGATCTTCGAAACAAATTTTGAATTGAAGAAGTCCTTTTCCTGGTACCATAATTTCCAGAAAGTCTCCATCCTTCCCAGTTTTATCTGTTTCTACAGACATCAGCTCTCCGTTCAGCCTGATTTCTTCAAATGTTTCGGTAATGGGCTTATTTATTGTTACAGTTCGAGAGCTGTAGTTTGCCAACATGTTTATTGAAGCTGAAAATGATTTCATTTTTATGATTATTTTTAAGAAAATCTTTAAATCTAATCTCCATCAAAATTACCTAATAAGAATTATTGGTTTCTTGGTTTACCCATGACGTTCTTTTCTTGATTTGATTTAACTTTCCATCCAACTTTGTTCGCAACACCGTCTTGTAAAATGGTGTCCATGCTTTTTCCTTGGGTGCAACGCAAAATACATCTCATTTTGGAACTCAATTTAATTCGAAGAATATAGATCAGCAACTTTCACAAGTGTAAGCTTGTTCTCACCTACAATTTTGAGACAAAAATTTTGAAGAAATAAGATTTCTATACCAAATTTGATTTATGACCATGAGAAGTTTCAGATTTTTATTTTCGCAACAATGCGAAAACTGCTCCCTTCCTTGTAGCTTAGAAACTATCAGCAATAAAATATATCATAATTCGAAGAGGGGACAGATCACCCAAACTGCACAATATATTGCTGTGCAAGATAAATAGACAGTTGCTAAAGTTTTAGCAACCGTGTCTATTTATCTTGATTGCTATGAGTATGTTATGTAAACCTATATAGGCACGTACATCATAGGTTGACGATTTCTGTTAATTCTTAAAATTGTTATTGCTTCCGGTTGCCAATATTTTGCGATTGAAATGATATTTTATAGGGGAAAAATACTAAAATAAGATCCTAAAAATTATAAGAAGGCAAACTTTTAAAATTATATTTTCAGCAGAAAAAAGTGTAAAAGGAAGTATTTCATTACATAAAGTTAGAACAATATGGTGTCAAAAGTTGTTCATTTTAATCAGAAGTCTTTATTTATTTAATTTTTACCACACATTATAAAACGTTGTAATTGTATTAGAAAATTATAAGGACAAATCAGTTATATATCACATTAATACACGCTATCATTACATTGGGGATTACGACTATTTGTAGAAAAATTTACGTTACGGTTAATACAATAGTTAATTCTACTTGTAAGTTTATAGTTAAAAAATAGTTTCTCTGATTTACACGAAATTTTTGTTACATTTAAGCTTATCACACAAAGTCCGTTACGATGAAAGTAGAGTAGTGTTTTAAACAGCTTTAATCGTCGTAGAATTATCAGTCTCAACAAAAGATTGGATTCCAGGTCCTTGGTCTCCTTTCCCAACTATGATCGCCTATAAATAGGTAAATGTTAAGTTCTAATCTTTGAGTACTTGATCCCTCGAATAAAAATTAAAAATTGAAAAATTTACCTCAGAAATAAATTCAGAAACCTTAGAGGAGTAATCATGGCATTGATACGTATCGTTGTGCCCTCCATTGAACAGGCTAAGTCTTTTAAGAGGAGAAGAACACTTTGTGTGAAGTTTTTCCATCATTGAGGTAGGAAGCATTTCATCTTCTGCACCTAAGATAAATAGAGTGGGACACGCCAGCTTGGCTACTTTTTTGGAATTCTCATACTGTGGAAAATTAAATTTCTTAGTAAGGATTTGAACTGAAATATAATTAAATCTCATATTTCTTTTTCATTACCCGATTAGTGTAGCAAATGCTAGGAAGCCATTGCACAAATTTAAACGGAAATAAATGCTTTGCGATTCCAGGAATGCTTGTAAATGTATTTTCAATTATCAAAGCGGCAATGCGGTCTCGGAATTGGGATCGTGAAGCTAAATGAATAGCGACGGCACCTCCTGATACAGCAATTTAAAAAAATCAAAGCAATTAAGATCTGCAACATTGAAGCATTAAGATTTCTAAGTTTTGAATGTGCTTCCTCACCTAATGAGCGACCAAATAAAATTATTTTCTTGGGATCCAAGTCTGCCCGACCTTCCACATACTCAAATGCAGCTCGAGCATCCCTGTACAAACCCTTTTCAGACGGAGAACCCTATCAAAGCCAAGAAATATAATGCAAGATAAGTCGTCATTTAGTTGTTTTCACGAAATATTTTACAAACAAATAGTAAACCTTCGATTTCCCGAAGCCTCGATATTCCACAAGCAAAACGTTGCACTTCCAGTTTTCGTAAATTATCTTAGCATTATCAAGCCTGTTTGTTTAAAACTTATTGTTGTAATGAATGAACTATCCAATATTAATTTTTAAAAGTATATGATATAAGGTATGTGCTGTTTATAAATACCTGTTGCCAATATTCCCAGCATTTCCATGCAAAAAAATCACAGTTGGTAAAGCTTTTCCATCATCATCAGGACTGTCCGGCTTGATCAGAAATGCGTGAAGTTTGATCTTATCCTTAGTACGAATCCACACCTCTTCATAAGGCAGCTCAAATGACGCGGGACTGGAAACAAAACTCCGAGAGTAAGCATCAGATTGATATAAAAAGTAATCCGAAATACTGTAGCTCAAGCCTATTGAATAAAAACATTAATTGTTATGTCCAAATTAACAAACACTCATAATTCAAACACGACAGCAAAGTACGAATGGTAATCGTATACTATCGTCATTATAGTAATTATACCCACCATTTGGGAAAGAATCCCACATTTCCCTAGGGATGAACAGATTTCTCAAGAGAATTCCAGGACGGGCACGGTGACAGCAGGGTTTTTCCTCCCCTTCACTGTTTATTGTTGACGAAGACATTTTAAAAAACGCGAAATTTTGCAAAAGCTACAGATACTGGTGTCAAATATATTGTCCAATACGCTAAAAAACTTTTTGTTGCGTTGTGTAGTTCAAGACGAGAATTTTTAGATCTTGCATCGACCAAATCAAAGTTACAACTGGAAATTTTTGTCCACTTTGTTGTTCCTTCCTTCAACAGTGTAACAACTAGGATTCTTTAATCCTGTCACCAAGGGAACGTTTGAGGAATTCACGATGAAGGGGAGCCAAAATTGATGAAAGATTTTTAAAATGTTCGAAAAGATCAAAATATTACGACTTGTAATGCATGTACAGAATCACGAACCCTTGTGTTGCTAGGAAAATTATTGTAGGAAAGTCTCGATTTTTCCTTCGATCTTTGCTAATGTAGCTTTAATTGTCGTCTATTCCTTATTAGAATTATCTTAGTACAGGATGATACGCAGAAAATATGCTGTGATTTCTATTTTCTATTTAAAAAATAAAGGTTATGAGTTAAATGACTTTCTCTTAATTGTCTTAAAGGTAAAAATGTTTTAAACTCCCAGTTATGAGACAATTAGAATCACAGGCAGAGACAATCCCAGAAAAATATGTTTACAATATTTTTAATACAAAAGAAATGAGATACGTAAATTCATATGCCATAAATAAATACTTTGCAAAATTGTTTATGCTTTCGTTTTCATCATACAATGGCACAGGTTCATTTTATTTTCGAAATAGTAAAATTTGTAACGATATTTATTTTTATAACGATCACAGGAGCAAATTCACCGTGCTACCACACTATGCATCCACAATTAAATGGATACAATTTTTAAGAAAGACTTTGGAAAAATAAACAAAAATAAAAAGGGTTCACAAGAATAGAATATTAATAAAACAAACTATATTTTATCAACTGTGTAGCTATATAAAAATTTGTATTTCTCGAATTATAATCCAACTCTTTTGCTTCGGACCTATTTTAATCCTTAAACACTGAACAGAATTCAACTTATCGCTAGAATCATGTTGGCCGCTTTTATCTCTCCAGACGTCTACATCACCCGCTTTGAACTCAGAAATTGAAGTAAGGTTATCACATACTGCACTATTATTTGAAGCAACTTTTAGAAATTTTGGACTAGCTTCAAGCTTTCCATCCATAAGATTGTCTTTCATATGCTTCTGTTTGTTTTTTTTCACACTGACAACTCCAGTTAATACTACAACTCTTGAAATGCTTAAAGGTTTTGGAAAAATGATATCAAGTGTGTCTTGAGATTTTGCAATTCCCCAGAAGATTCCCGGAGTAGGCCTGTAAGCATACTCAGGTATAAAGTCATTATACACTTTCATTGTAGTTATGAGGTCAGCTGGAGGATTGTGATTCTTAAACCGTCTTTTGGCCATGTCAAATGTGTTATCTTTGAGTTTTTGAACTTTATTTGGCAGCGTTGACTTCCAGCCGATATGCTGGAAAATGGAAGGAATGCGACGGGCAACCACTTCGTCAGGAACCTGTTTACGACAACACATAAATAAGAACGTATTTATATTTCGTGTATAGTTAAATTTCATACATCGTATCATTAAATTGAATTACGGTCATACGGTCAAGGTAATAAATTGTCGCATTAGCATATCCACGGGCATTTCTTCGTGAAACATGATCAGTAATCTAATTAAATTAGTCAGATCGGAATTATGAAAGAGAAGCCCAATGCCCAAGAAACCTGAAAAGTGTAATGCTATCCACCGATGATTCCCTCGAGATGCAACGAAATCCTTGATGCCAGTTATATACTGGGTAGATGAGATTATATCGTCCTCAATAACCAAGTAATATGATGACAAGGACTTGGCATAAGAGAAGACGAAAGCAAAGTCGACCACTTGTTTTGCTCTCCAAAGTACCCTGTCCACAGAATCATTAAATGTCCTCTTGGTCAAAGCGAAATCCATAGGTGGGTAGATTTCTGGCGCAGATTCAATAACTTGAAAGAACCCAGAGTCCAAATATACTTGGAAGTCTCTTTTGATTGAGCGAAGCTGCGTCTCCCTTTCAAAATTTAATTAAAACTTTTAATTCAATTAACGAACTTATTAAGGAAGTTCTTCCATCATCATTATAATCATCCTCATTGCTACTACTAATACTTCACTAGGTATAATATAAATATTTCATATTATTAACTCATACTTCTTCTCTTGGTCCGTATCGGCTAAATATATTACGACGACTGCTTCTTTTCGTTCATCAGCATCAGATTCATTAACCAAAGACTCCAAAGTTTTATGAAGATAATTTTCTTCTCTATAAACTGTTGAAATCCCTATAGCGAGTAATTTCTTTTCTTTATTGCGATGCCCAGCGATGGGTGGAAGAGATGCACGGTGAATTAGCTGGCTTTGCCATACTGGAATTTCATCACAGCCATAGATCACCTCACTGGTCAACCCTTAAAGTAAGAAACGCAATAATTTTTATTTTAGTGAGACTTGAACGGAGGGGCATCTAAAGCGATATAAAATGCAAAGGTAAATTTACACTAGTAGCGTAAAATTGGCTTTTTTATGACAGCTTTGGAAGAAAAACATTTTTTATTACCAGCTGTGGTCCCAGATGTTCTTAGCGGGTCCAAGCGGTAAGAGTTTAGTGTGGCAACCAACAACACAAATATTATTATGGCCAGGAGTGTGAAGAAGTGAAAGTACCGTCGGGGTGTGATTGATGTCATTGTCAAAGTCTTCATTATTTCGTAGCTACTGAGATGCCGGCTAAGGGCCTAGGGCATAACACCAACCAGAAGTAAGCACTTCGTCTTGTAATATATCAATCAGTCCCGATTAGGATAGAAAGATAGATTTCTTCTTCCTGCAAATCCAGCTCTAAAAAACAAATCCCATAAAAAACTTCATAAGAAACGCATTACGAGATTTTATTAATACAACGGCAACTGAAAGGTTGCCATCATCATCTGCCAGCTATCATTCTAGTAAAGACAGGCTATTCATAAGCCAGGCTTGTTGAAGGAACATTTCGTGTCCGGATTTCCAGATCAAGATCATTCTTCAGTCCTCAAGATACCCAAGTACTAATAAAACCTATGGTAGTCATCTATATCATGCAGTACATGTGCAAGGTTTTATTCGATGCTCGAAAAGCTAACATTTTTTTCATCTTATCCTACCCTGAGTCTATTTGTCATATCGGATTAAATAAGCAGATGGACACAGGACAAATATCAAATCATAACACTTTTATGTCAGGAAAGGCAGCCAAAATACTGTCATGGGCTGTCGAGGACACAAACAGTTTCAAAAGTTACGAAAGGATTTTCCTGATTCCTTCAGGGAAAAGTATTTTTCCTGTAGCCTATGACACACCATGCATTATGAATCTGAAAAAGTTTACGAATCAGAACAGAACATTCATAGAACTTTTTTTCATCTATCTAGAGATTCAAGAACATCTCCGTTCTTTCTTCCAACTCTCTAATGTTGTTCCTATCACCCCAAAAACAACAAAATAATGTATCTGTAGCGGAACGAAATGTCTAGGAAGAAGCAATCTGTTTCTGTCTGCTTGGTGAACAAAGGATTAATTGTATACCGTTGTTGTACTTCCTATGTCTGACAGAAAATCTGCTTCTAGGCTTAAGATTAAAACAAATACAACTACATTGTTTTTTTACTTTGATCTTCTGCATGGCAGATTCATATTTTAACCCAAGAGAAACACAAAATATGCATAATATAATTATAATATCTTAAAATAAGTATCAGGATTGCTTTCATAAACGTAGCTAATATTTATCCATTTTTTATGGTGATGCAAAATGTATTCTGAAACAATCTTTATCACACAAAAAATAACTTTAATTTTATTTGCTTTCTTTGCGTTGGGATTTATGTTATTGCTTTGTTTCCGTATTCTACCCTTTAGTTGGTGTAAAACTCTTTGGTTATAAAAGCATTTCTTTTGTTTGCTTGTTTTTAAAAAAATTACTTTGAGAAAAATATATTATTTTTCTCAAAGTAATTTTTTTATCACAAACTTAAATTTAACACATGAAATCAATTTACTTCTTAAAAACAAGCAAACAAAAGAAATGCTTTTATAACCAAAGAGTTTTACTACTTTTCGTATACTTATAGTAGTAGACTTATAGTAGATAGACTTTAAATAGCAAATTACTCATTTTCAAGAATCAGCAGAACATTTCATGTTCTCAAAATTTACGAGTTTACATCCAGAGATTAAAATAAGAACCGTCTTTCCAGCAAACATTGTGAACCTCAAGACTCTAAAAATTGTCTTCATTACGTGAAAAAACCCGAAAACTTTGGAAGACGGAGACTGGAAAATTCACTTACAGTCTCACGCAATGATGAAGAACAAGTTGGAAAAATCATGACAAAAAGACGCTTATTACTTGTTAGCGAGTTGAAGTGTCACGTAGATAAAATAACCTCACTATTGCACTAGTGTCGTCTTATATTGTATAGGAAGTCCCTCAGCCATTACCATAGATGTGCAGTACCTCAAGAAGGAGAGCACAGAATGACTGGTAATTGGAAAGCTTCGGGCAGCACTTCTTTGAAGTGGTGTGAGTAGTAAACAAAATGTGTCAGAATTCTTCAATTCTTCACTAATGACCAAAGGAAAAGATACGAGAAAGGAAAGAACAAAAACTACGAGTAGAATGAAATTTCTTGCTATTTTTTAAAGGAAAGAAAAGTAGATAAGTTAAAGTTTTCTCAGGAGGTTTAAAATGTTGTAGTTACATGACGTACTATTAGCAAAGATGTTCACAAGCTTATAAATAAAATCCTTTTCATCATCATCGTCAGCAGAGCTTCTTCCTTAACTCCTATATAGAAAGAACTTTCAAAGCTATCATAACACAAGATGTATGAGTGTCCCTATCCTTGTCTTAGCGAAATAGATCACATCGTCGTAATTTTTACAACATTCTACACTGACACAACTATAATCCCTGTCTGCATTTATTACACGCTAAAATAAAACATAACGGAGTGCAGAAGAAGAGTTCTTGAAACAGAAGACATGAGAGGCTATAAAGAAGATACACAGAGTTGTAATCATCCCACATCTCAAAATAGCTTTGCTACACGACAAATAAATCCTTAGATGAGGAGATGAGATGAGGATTTAAGATTGAGAGAGAAAAAATCTTCAACTATATATGTTTAGTTGTACCTCTTGTCTACTCATTTTCTGGATGATAAGTAGCAACACAATAAACACTTTCATTTGGTTTCACTTGTAATGGACCATTTGAAGGAAACTGGAAGAAAAATGGTTTATAAATTCTTAACTCAACCCATAAGATTACAGATTAATAGTTAAAGAGTTCCCTTAACTGTAGGAAATAGGAAATCTTTGAAACAATTATAGTGGATTTGGGGATTTTTTTCAAAACCTGATGAATGAAAACTGGTGTTTTACAGATATAAATTAAGTTGATTGTGAATAGCCTTAGTTTTATATTATATTATACAATATATTACAAAAGAAATTATTTTTAAAGACAAATGTCGAGTGGAGTTACTAATTACGAATTGTAATTATTTTACATCTTTCAGAGCTTCACTGTATAATGAAAGAATGACTAAAGTCTCTTCTTCACTGAATAGGATTGCTAACTGAATTCTTGGGTCAACTTTGTACACAATAACTGTTTACCACAAATGACCAAGGGCAAAGTTTTAATCAGTAGATAATTGACAGAGAAAGAGATAAAGAAGATGCTAATTGGAACTTCGAAGTATTTTATGAAGTTCCATTACAATTATATAATCGTTTAAAGTGTTCCTATTTGTATGTCTCATTAGCAGTAAGATACATTAAGTCATTAATTTCATATTGTGAAAATTCATCGATTTGTAACTTGATAATAAACTGAACAGTTCTGGAAAATATTATTACTATTCACAGTATTCAGTACTATTTGGTCGGTAAACTAAGGATAAATTTAATTAATTTTGAGTCGTTCTTGGATTTGTAACCAATTAAGACATGGAACTACATTGAGAAAATTTAATTTACATTCAAAGCAATTGTAATCAACGCCCACAACAAGCTTACGACCATTACCTTCTTGAACCAAACTTGTGACAACTTTAAGAGTAGAAAAGGATATTGTATGAATACAAGTCTGTAGGAGGTGCATTTCATGGATATTACGAGATATTCAAGGATGAATTATTCAGAATAAGTAATGACAGTAATGAGAAACACTCTGAAATAGTTCTGAGGACAGTTAACTCTTGCACAGAAATTCCAAATTCTCATCCTAAGCATGCATTACACATCGTGCATACTGTTCACTCAGAGAGGCCAAGAGGCCAACGAAGTGAAATGAAGAGTCATTCTGATGCCATTTGCAAGTATAATTAATGACTAATTAGCTAGACAGAGTCTCATTCCCCTTCATCCGCCTACACTGGAATTTACGTAAGACGAACCTCTAGCTACAAGCTTCTGAAAGGAACCACACAAAGAAGAAAGTGAAAGGAGAAAGTCCTACTGGGAATGTCATTTTAGAAGAACGCTTTTAAGATACAGAACTAGAGGAGTTTCTACCTGGATAAACCGGAATTTTAAAACTGACTTTCATTACTTTGTCACGTCCGCGGTTATCAGTTCCAGAGCGGAGATGGAAACAGTAACGGTAAAATTGTACAAGTATAAGGATAAGGAGTCACACAATATCACTTGGTAAAAGCACTTACTAGATAATAATAAGGAGGCTGAGAACTCTTGTCTGACTACTTGAATAAAGTTTGGCTGAGTAGAAAATATGGAATATTAGTAGATACATTTTTATTTGAAATTGCTAGTTTTTTTAACAAAAGCAGTTCTATTAAATTCATTCGATTTAAGGTGGTTTGAATATTTATAAAAATTCTACGAGTAGCTTTCTCGCGTACACTACTAGAGTCGTTGTAGCGTAATGCTCTTACAGAACATTGATAATGCATTTTCATGAACTTTGAATACACTTTCAGATGTTGAACCTATTTATTGAGGAGCTTAAGATTTTACTCAGCAATACATATGGTTGCCACTTGCCACTTGAAAACAAACCTTCATT
>JAQFZZ010001595.1:0-10659 GCA_034696405.1 Isotoma caerulea
ATGAATAACAAATAACATGAACATGGGGCATTGTGCACATAATTATGAAAGAGCTTTGATCCTGGAGAAAGTCCATGTCGAGTGAAAGCATTAACAGTCTAACTTTCTCTAAAAAGAGACAATCCAATCACCGATGCCAATATTCATGAGTATTCGATGCAAATTCGACATTAAAGATTTATGTATTAAAAAAGGAGGTAAGTATATCATGATTCATGAATGATATGTATCATTCAAACAATTATCGATTATCTTGCGAGTTTCTCAATGCTTATTCTTTTGTATGCTTTCTGTCACTTCTTATTTCATTCCAGAACAAAGCTATAAGTCTAGCATCGCAGCGATTATTTTACTCTTCATAAAAAATTGACACGGGAATGTGGTAAATATCTACTCTAAACTATAAATATAAGAATGCAACATCGGACTTGAGAAAAGTTCCCTATTCTAAAATTTCTTCACAATAACTGCTTTTTAAAGCCCAATTGCAATTCATGGTTTTCGCACCGCTTGACTTTTCGGAGACATATTATACACGACTATAACACCAATTTTTCTATTTATGAATATTAAAAAGAGCTTCATATATGCCATATATTAGATTAACAACTAAAACAGGTAAATTTTCTGTCACTCCAGTATCGGAATTCTATGTAAAAACTACAGCAAAAGGAAAAACTAGCTAAATTAACATTTTTATCAGAGCATTTATCTCTTTTTAATACTTTGATTTATACAAACACTTAGTAAAAAGCCTTCATTAAATCGTATCGTATCATCGTAACCAAAGCAAGACTAGGTGAATTATTTTCCCATACTTAATTTTTAGCTTAAAATTACAATACCTTTCAACAATTTGTATTAATATTATGCATTAATAAAAATCCATCATTCCTCATCCCAAGATCTCGTTCTTCTGAACTAATATACGTAACACGAACACGAAATAATCATTTTTCTCATCTGTTCATAATTTTTTTCGCAATTCACAGAGTTCCTTCTTCTGCCTATAAAAAGGTAGCCTCTCGTCATAAAACTAGTTTCATTTCATCCCATATAGAAAATATTATGATTATGATATTGAATGAGTTGGGGTTTTGTTGTTGATCATGAATATTGACTAAAAGCAGGGAAATGGAGTCGCGTAGCGCTCCCATCATAGCCCAAGCGGTAAATATTTCCAGCAATAAACATGCCAAGTCGACCTATTTTTCTCAAGTGTGGTCAGTTTTAAAAAATATCACTCTTATCAATATTGTCCACTCACTCAACATGGAGAAATCTGATATTTATTGATTAAGATTTATGCTAATTAATTATTAATTAGTTTTAACTTTTCCATCCCAACTGTCTCTCTATGCTCCTACCTCTAGAGTGGCTCTGGCTTGTGGAGTGAGTTGGGCCAATTGATTGTCTTCTTGCTTGCTGTGTGAGTGAGGTTTTCTTTTGTATGTTAAAAAAGTGTAAAGTGTAAGAGTAGGCCACTCAAGGAGCAAGACATCTAAAAAGAAGAGTTGAAGAGAAAGGGGGATTATTTGAGCACTTGTTTTTTATCAAGGTAGGAAAATGCAAAAATATTAATGCTATTTTTAATATAATGCTTTTTTAAAAGTTTTAAGTATTTTCCTCATTTTTTAATAGATACAGTGAAATTTGTGGATATTTCTTGAGTGTGGAACAGATGGATCTAGGCACTGCTGGAAAGAGATTTTTAATTTAAAGAAGACAGGTGAAATTTAAATGTTTTAATTATTGAATGTTTTGTGGTGAATTGATTGAATTTGAAATTGTTTGTAGTGGTTTTTAGATTTTTAAAGATTGTAAAAGTTTCAATCAAGGTGTACTAGGCTGAATTAAAAATACAACACGGATAAGACAAGGATGTTTTGGGGATTTACATTTTCAATGTCACGTTAGTTTGGTTGTAACTTCTAGTTTACAATTAGAAAGCACTTGTAAATAAATAATGAATTAAATTAAATCAAAGAGCTTAAGTTTTAGAGTGGCGAGTGGTGGTATTATATATTATGCATTATATGATTAATACAATGGGTTGTAATTTTTAATTGAAGTTTTGTTGTTTATTTATTTATTTCATGAATTTAGACTTAAAATAGTGTATAGTGAGGGTGAGTGGAGGGATTTGCGAAGTGATGATTTGGTGAATATTTAAGTATTACATATTATAATTTTGATACAGAATTTAACAGCAAACAGAGAAAAGCTTTGTAATTGTAATAATTACGGTGTCAAGTCAAGTATAGCAATTATATTTTGATATTACACATTTTAGCACAAGCTGAACAAAGCTATAAATTTTTTCAAAGTATGTAGCTTTTTGGACAGTTAAGGAGATTTTTTGAGTTAAATTCAAACATTCCAAACCTGACAATTGGAATTATTCAGGATTTCACTGTTTTTTTAAACGAATGGAATAGTGGGAATTGTTAACAATAATTGACAAGAGTAAAATAATATCAAATTTTGTAAGGATTGTAATTAACATTTTTCTTAACATTTTTGCAGCAATCCAGACAAAGAAATACCAAGGACATTTGTATATCATGAAATCTGAAGAATCGTGGTTGCTCCAATTAGAAATGCAAAAATGGATCAAAGAAGAACGTTTTTCATAGTGTTATTGGCTAAGGCTAACTAATAATAGGTCGTAACGTAGGAAGTGACAAGTGACCATTTGTTGTGCTCTTCTTCTTTCGAAAAAACAAAAGAGTGAAGCGGAGGTGGCTTTACTTTAATATACGCGGAGCCGGAATGCTCTGACTCAAATATTTTATTGTTCGCTTTTGGTGTGGATAAGCAATAATAGTAGCCATGAATAACCGTAATCCCTTTATACCAAATATACCCACCCCTCAGGGTGCATGGGGAGATCCTCAGATTCAACTTTATACTCAGAACACTAATAACAATCAGATAAATGGTCAGGTACCATTTACGGCACATCAACAAGTGCATCTGCAGCCACAGTCTCATTCTCATCAGTCCATGTACAACATTGGTTATACCACGGCAGGAACCTCTTTGCCCTTATCATCTATGCCCTTGCAATCCACCTCAGGTACAATATTCTGGGATGATACACCCGGAGTTAATCTCAACAATAGTAGTAGTGGAGGGATGCAGATGAACTACTCATATCAAAATATTCAAAACCTTCAAAATATACAAAATATGAATTCGTGCTATCAGCAGCAACTTCAACAACATCAACAAATTGTAAATGTGAATCCGTCAGGAGTGCATCAAATCGTTAATCAGAACCCGCGGGTGGTACCTTTAACGTTGGATGCTCACAACTTTGTTCACTTCCCTGTCAATTTATCACCGACAAGCGGTATGGTACCTTTAACCCTCAACTCAAGGCCATCAGGTGCATCTATGACACAGTTTTCAATGGGCTCTTCGTCATCTCATAGTCCCTTATCACTTAATTCACGGTCACCTGACCCTATGTCACCCGTTCAAAACAATTCACCTTCACCCTCTCTACAAAGGGAACCGCTATCCTTAAATTCACGATCCTCAGGCAGTTCTGGAAGTGGAGGGGCATTGCCCTTAACTTCACGATCCCTAGCCTCAATGCTTCCCCAGTCCAACACTGCCAATTCACCGTCCCCAGGGCGTATGGAACCCTTATCCTTAAACTCTCGATCATCTGGAAATAGCGTGCCCTTACCTCGGAATTCCCGATCCCCTGCATCATTTTCGGTCAGTTCACCTTCACCAACTCCTATGGCACAAGCACAGCAAACCCTTAATTCACGTTCAGGCTCATCTTTTGTTCCCTTACCTTTGCACTCGCGGTCTCCTTCCTCTTCGTCGAATACACCGTTTTCATCTAGCTCATCATCACAGTCCTTAAATTTGCGATCACCTCCTACATCAGCTGTGCCGTTCACGATGAACTCTTCCTCACATTCGTTAAGTTCTCGGTCTCCTTTGCCTCCGGGACTGACACAGCAATTTACGGCTAACTTGTTGTCTTCAAATCCAAGGATACCTATTTCCTTGGGGGCACGGTCTCCTGCTGCATCTATGATACCGTTTTCATCAATGAACTATGCATCCCATTCCCAATCCGTTTCAAGTTACAACACATCTCAGCCCGTACGCTCGCAACAGCAAGCGCCCGCGGCCCACTCGCGATCCTCTGTTACCCCAGTCAATGCACGTTCTCCAGTTTCCAACATGACTTTTTCCCACAATTCACCCTCTCCTCCATCCCCGCCTCCTAAAAAGAAACGGGCGCCACGAAAAAGAAATCCCCCGAAGAAAACACCCGAAAGACCTTTACCTATTAACCCGACGTTGTCTTTACCTGTAAATCATTCATCCCCAACATCAATGTCCTTGAATCGACCAACGGTCATTTCTTCAGCTATGAACTCATGGCCCCATATGTTGCCAACTCATGTATCGTCAACTAACAATCAAACAGCGGTTGTTACAACAGTGTCGTCAAGTTGGACTAATCCAACCTCTGCAGCTGCATCAATGTTGCATATGACCATTAATCCTTTTCCCCTTGTACCAACACGAACACTTAATACACCCCCCATGATGCCTTTGGCAACCAATCGATTGACCCCATTGACACCGGCATCTGCTAATTCATCTCTTGTGGTACCCACAGCTGTAACGTCATCTCAGATGATGATTCCTGTATCGTCATCTCGACCATCACCAATGGCACCATTGGGCGGAAGTTCTTGTCCACCTAGACCACCGATGTCTGTCAACTCATCTCCTCCCAAGAACAGCAGCTTATCTGTTCTAGATTATGCTTTGGAAAGAGCAGGAATCCCATCCAGTGGTGGCCAAAGTCAAGACGAGGTTGAAGCCAACACTGAAGTATTTCGAGAAGAAGAGATTCTCCAACTGGTTGGAGAGATCCCGGACCAATCCGCTGAACTGCAGATGCTCAATCCTAATCATGAACTCAGATCGTCAGAAGTAAGCTTCTAATTTAATTAAAATTAATCATATTATTGGTTAGAAATTTAGAGTGGTCACTTAATTAAATGTAATCTATTCTAATTTTTCAGTCCAAAATCAAAGCTGACAAGACAAATGGAAGCACTATTAACTCATGGGAGCAAGACACATTTAATAGGCCTTCCGGCTCTCGTCCTGGAGATGACGATTTGGAATTTGAGTTGCAGAGATTTTACTGTCCTCCTTCACCTCCAAAGGATGGAAATAAGACTACCTCTGCAGTAACTATAAGTACTACTACAGGTACATCGAGTATCACAGCGACCTCAACTTCTACGGCAACAGCAGGGTCCTTGTCTCAAACTACATCTTCTTCAAAGCTAACGCTAGTCCAGGCTGATCAATCACTATCCGGTCAAAAGCCAAAACCATCATCTGCAAGTGTTCCTGGTGCAAAACCTGGAAAAAGTGCAGCGGTAGTTAGCAGTGACGACGATTGTGAAGTGATATTAGTTAAGTTAAGCAACAAAAAGAGGAGGGTTCATCCCAATCAACTTGTTAGAAGGGGAGGCGTACCTCCTAAGAAAATGCCATTACAAACTAAAGGCAAAGAAGTTCCAGGTTATAAGAAACAAGAGGCAAGAAGATCAGGGACAAATGCCACTACAAGTCGTTACATCACACCTGTGGAACAAAGGGCAAGAGATGCCCTTAGTGTGGACCCAAGATCGAAGGCTATAGCAAGGCCAGCGTATCCTAATGGTCGATATATATCTGTGGCACCTAAGACCACAGTCCCTATTCCTTGTCACCAGACAAGTAATATAAAGTCCGTCCCTCAAGATGTAACAAAGCCTCAGACGGTTGTCATCAAAGAAACAGCACGGAAAAGTACTGGTGGCATTGCAAAGAACAATCCTTTCCCTACGCCCAAAGCAACTGCTAGAAAGAGTACTGCCCCTTTGCCAAAATCAATTAATAAAACACAAAGTTCTTTAGCTAAATCCGCTGATGTTTCTGAGACAGAAAATTACGAAGTTATAACGGTGGGAAGAGGAAAACGCCAGTGTGCAATGTCGACAAAATCTACACCTCAAGCCCCACCTCCTAAAAGATCTCGAAAGACTGCTAAATCAACCCATTCCGCTCAAGACGACAAGGAACTAAGAATCGTAGTAAATAAATTAACATCTGAAGGCGTAGACTACGAATACTCCCCAAGTCCAGAAGACTCTTCACGTCCCCCAATAAAATTAAAATTTTCCTTCAAAGAGTCAACTACCAAAAGTTCTAAAAAGGGACGGGCGAAAAAGTCTGGTAAAGGAAAAAAACGAAAGGGTAAATCTACAAAGAAGCGTTACAGTGCAAAGGCTAAGTTAGAGGATGATGAGGAAGAGGATCCCATTATGGAGGCAGCAAAAGCTTCATCCAGCAAGACTAGAATATCTAATTCTCTCAACCTAGAGAGTTCTGGTAAACGCGATCTTAGGAAAAGAAATGCATCAGGAAATAGAACTAAAAATCTAGAATCTGACGATGAATTACTAATAGTTCAAGAGTACCTGGCCGATTCGGATGAATCATACGATCCGAATGGAGAACGAGATGAAGCTTCATCAGAAAGTGAAAGTGAACCTGAGGCTGGCGCTTATGAAGATGACGATTTTATGTCTCATCAACCCGATGATGAAAATAACAGTGAGGCCAAAGCAATCACAGATCCTATTCCTTCTCCTCCCCCAAGCAATAATAAAGAGGATGAAGATAATAACTTCGAAGTCGAAGCAGCGCATTCAGCCCCATCAAGTGTTAAAGATGTTCCTGTAGATTATGAACCTATGCAAGACGAAGAAGGATCACCGCTGGGACATGATTTTAATGAAGATAATGACTACGCTGCAGATTCTCCTTCATGTTCAACTGCAACTCAGGAGAAAGTTCATGGTGAAAGTACAAAGGAGACTGGAGATAATAACATTAGTGAAGAACCAGAGGGTGAAAATGGTAGTGACGATAGTAGTGATGAGGATGGTGAGGAAGTGAAAAGAGATACTGTTCCAAAAACATTTGAAATGCCTAAGCCTGAAATTGTCCTTAAGGGAACTAAGGAAGAGGCCGATAAGGCTGTTGCAGACATGAGACATGCTTTGGCCCAGTTAAGTAAATTTAAAATTCCATTTTTTGGAAAGTGAACGACGTTTTTTCCACACAGTGAATTAATCAAACTACTTTAGAAGTTAAGTACTTAAATAGTGAAGTGGTATGTGCCTCGTACCTAGTTCATGACGAAATTAAGTATTCTCTCTCATTAAGTTGACCTTACTGGACCTCAATTTTGTGTTAGTTTTCGTTTTAAGCCAAATGTTAACTTTTAAATTTTAAATAAAATAAAATACGCACGACATGATACGAGCATAATTCGCATTCATCACATGTATATACTAGATTGAATAGTGTTGTAAGATTACCACTTAAACTTTACTACTACAAGTGTGTGTATTATTTTTACATCAAAAATAGGCTACAAACGCTAATTAGCGATTTCACTGCATGTAAAGGTTGTACTGTAAATAATATATCATAAGCTCTTAGAAAGACGTATCTATGTTACTTGTGAGTAGAATAATGGTGCATCATATGTATTATACATGTTTCATGATTGTCTTAAAACTAATAATATAGAGTAAGTTAGCCCAGAGTTATTAGATTATAGATTATATATGTAAGATTTAAAATTTTATGTACTACAATAAATCTTGTACTCAGTAGAACAAGCACAACTTCACTTTAATAGAATATAACTTTATTACTTTTTATTCAAAACAAACTCGCCTCAATTAAACAAATGTAAATAGTTAATAATTTTCAAAAAACCGTAGTAAGTTTATCAGTTAATTTAGAACGAAAAGGAATTATTTGGTGGTTATTCAATCCATTTGTTCTAAATCGTGCCCTACAATACAAGGTGATACAAGAAAAGTTCATTGATCATAAATAGGGTGGAAGGGGGGGGGGGCACCATTTTGAAAACAAAATTAACTTAAAGGGTTAACTAACGTTACCTGTAAGATAAGCATAAACGCATTTCAATCCACCGGTGATAAACCGTATTTGGATTATTTATGTATTCATTTCGGAATATCTAACAATATCGTTATTTTCTACACAAATGCGAACTAGTATAAAAAGTCGGTTATTGTTACAATTTTTCATCTGCTCCAAATTGGAATGACTCACTTCTTTTTAGCGTATTTTTTGTAGTTGTATCGTAAAAATTTGACAACCTTTAACGAAACGAGATGACTAAACACTAATCACATATCTTAATCATAAATATCTTCATACTAAAACCATCCACTCTGATATTCAAGAATTATTATAAGTAGCAACGCTCCATTCAATACCGCATTGACGTTTTAGGTTGTAGGAATCTACCAGATCAAAACTTATGAAAAGAGGACGGGATAAGCCTCGATTTTTACATTTAATTACTTAACTTACGTGGTCAACAAATACGAAAGTCAGTCAATCAGCCTCTACTTACACTAATAATATCCCATGCATAAACCTAGTTTAAATAAATATTATTACAATCACATCGCGCGAAAGTGTAGGATAAGAACGAGTTCAATATATCATAACTTAATTACTACTCAGAATTAAATACGTTAACTCCTCCTTTGATTCAGTTTTAGTTTTTCAAAACACGACAGCTTTTGGCGCGAATTTCGACACTTCGTTGCATTTAAACGCTTTGGTAACCACGAGCTCGAGATCGTCGACGTCCGATAAGATAAGCAACGAGCACAATAACAACTAATCCAGCGAGAGCAGCACCCACAGCGATAGGGACAACGTCGGAGGCGTCATCAGCAGGGCAGTCAACGGCTAGAAATAAGAGACAACATATTTCAATTCAATTAAGGAATTTAAAAACTGAAAACCACGTTGAACTAGTCTATATAAGAGTAACAGTTTTGTTTCCAACGACAGGATACACGAGTTAACATGCAGTTAGTTCAACAAGTGCGTTTAAGATGGAATTCTTTTACTCTCCCCTCTTATAAATAAAACCAAATATTTCCATTTATGACTGGATAATTCTGGTGCGTTGAAAGGGTTTAAATATAAATATTAAGAAATTAAGATAAGTTTAAATGCAGTTAGGAGTCGAAAGTCTTACCTGCACTAAATTCCTTGTGATTGGGAGCACCCATCTTAAATGCTTCAACGCGGATGTCACTGAATTTCAAAACAATGGTTCCATCATCCGACTTCAAAACTTCTTGAGCAAGGCACGCATACGAGTGATTCAAGGGAGTCTGGAAAGCTGCCTTGTTCTTCAAATCGACAGCAAATGGGGTTTCTAACCAAAATGCAAATACAACAACGGGTTTATCAACATGATGCCACACTGTAAGTGGTGTAACGTAATATAGTTAAAACATTTCTTTAGAAAATAAAATCGTAGGTTTAATTTGTCCCCAACGACAGGATACACATATCAACATTCTTCGTTTGTTAACCATGCGTTTAAGATGGGATTTTCTATTTATTTCCCCCATATTTATATAAACCAACTCACTCAATAAAAAGTGAATGAATTGGGCGTTGATGGGGTTTTGGAATACGGAAATACCTTATATGCAAAAGCAAAAATGCACTTTAAAAACTTGTCAGAATGATTTGACCAACCTGCTTCAGTAACATTTGGAAACGCCGTCGGTTCCTTGTAAATGACTCCAGTAATGTTTTGAAGACCGAATTTGCCCTGAGTGATTCCAGTACCTGCTGACAATACTCCCGTTGTATTGTTAGATTCGAAGACAAACATCAGTTTATTAAGTCCAGTACTGTTGTCTTTTAAGATGACGGAAGAGTTCCAAGTCAAAGTGATATACTGATTGGTTTCCTCACAACTTCCTGATGATAGAGCTGATTTGGGGACGTCAACATTTCCTGTGCGATTCTTAAATAAAAAACGAGAGGTAGAAATATTTATAGTAGAGCTGCGAGACTAAATTCACTTAATCATAAACAATTGCAAAAGTATTGAATTTGATGACATTATACCTTATTGTTTAAATCGACGTATGCAGCAGTAACTTCAAGCGCTCCCTTCAACAAAATACATGATGCATTAGCCTCATTTTCAACTGTCCATCTTCCTTCATTACTAGGGAAGGGCTCTGGTGCAGGGACTGGAGTAGTCGAAGGGGACGGCGTTGTAGTAGTTGGAGCTTGAGTTGACGTTGTTGAGGCCTTAGTCGTCGTTGCTTTGGTTGTTGGTGGTGCCGTGGTAGGAGGTTCCTCTGTTGGAGTTGTTGATGCTTCGGTCGTTTGATTTTGAGCATTGACACCTAATGCCGAAAAAACAGATTTAAGTTATTGGATCATCACATCAATAAAAAGAACTTGATTCACAGTTTTTCAGTTGAAAACAAAAACGCTTAGAGTCTAATTGATTTTATTGTAGTTTGTTTATTACTTTAAAGTAGATAATATAATTTAAAGCTTATAGATTTACAAAAGAACCATATTTCTCATACTCCTCACCACTGAAGACGTAAAACGATAAATCTTGTCATCCAAGTGCTCCGAAAAATTAAATTGGAGGCAGCAGATTTATAAGAAAAAGACATCAACTGATGTACTTTTAGGTTTTTAGGTTATAACATGCACTCTTGAAGTGTTCATGGTTTA
>JAQFZZ010001596.1:0-10658 GCA_034696405.1 Isotoma caerulea
ATGAACATGAATTTTTGAACATGAAATTCATGTACATGACATGAACATGAATTTTCGAACATGAATTTCATGTACATGACATGAGCATGAATTTTTGAACATGAAATTCATGTACATGACATGAACATGAATTTTGCACACGAACATTCCATGAGAAATCATTTATCAACTGAAAAAAATTTATTGCTAATGTTGTTAATGTATTGCGTTTTCTGTTAAGATTTGATTTAGAAATCTAAATGGCTTGTGTTCAATTTTCTATGCAAGTGCATTTTTTCATGCACAAAATTATGCTTTAGAAAAAATTGAAATACTTTTATAAAAGCAGTAAACTTTTTACCTCTATACTTCACTTGGTTTAAGTAACTCATAGCAATTAGTGTTACCAAGTCGTAAAAGTGGGTCCACTTAAATCCCTATAAATGTATGGGTTTTTGTCACTAGGCCGAAATTTTTTTTCCATACAAAACTTAATGAAATTTGTCATAATTTTTCAAATTGAAAGTGTGGAAAAGTAATATACTTCATACTTTAAATTGAATTTGAAAATTTCAAGTTGAATTTTAACCATGAAGGAATGCGAATTTTTGAATTCTGAAAGGATTCCGGCCCTACTACTCCATCCCGAATCGATTTTAAAACAAAAATCAAGTCTCTAGCTCTAACGGTTGGGGCTGTAGGTCGTTTAGAAAATTTTAGACCCCGACTGAATGCATACCTAGGTTTACATTTTCCTTGGTTACCAACGGTAACTACCTCTCGTACTAACCCTCACCTAGGAAAAAAGACTTTTCTCAATATTTTATTTGGACTTAAAAGCTGAAAAGAACTTTTCGTTCGTCTGTCCGACGTCGCTCGCAATGGGAGAACGTTAAACTTATACGGCTGTGGAACTTTTTAATTAACTGACATTTCAAAATGTTGACATATTTCAAATCTATAAATTATTGTCAAATCTTCATTTTGGTCGATGCCAAAAAGGAACATGCCAATTGCGATCATGGCCATTAGTGATTGTCAATGATTTTTCAAATGACTGCAATTGATCAGCTTTAAACCTTTTATCACATTCACACGCAGTTTCTACAACTTTGGCCAACAAAAGTTGTTACTATTTTATGATCAAAACTTGATTATATAAATTCAAATTAATTTCTGATTTTTTCACACGAAAGTCTGCCTTTCATCTGATTTAAACAAATTAACTAAGACTTAATTACATTTAAAATGAAATTATTTTACCTAATTGGTGAAGAGTTAGAAAATCCCAAACTAGTTTCATTCGGCAAAGTGAATCTCTCATTTGATGAAAGTCCTACGGCAACGGAAAACGGAAGTTTTTGGCAAGAAACGAATTTTTCAACTCGAGGAATACAAAGGAACTGATGAAAGCATCTTTGCAAAGGATTAAAGCATTGACTATGAAAAACATTATGGCTAGGAATTATTTGTAACATGTTCATTCATTATTCAAATTAAACTTTTATTTAAACTTGTTTTTATTTTTTATGATTTTATTTGTGAAATACAGTCCTTTTTATGATTTTTACTGCAGATGATCTTCGTCTTGTGCCTTGGAATAGATCCCAAGCCTAAGAGAATGGGTGTTGTAAATATAATGAAGTGAACTACTCAACTTGTCTCACTCTCGAATCTTGAAGATGGTTGTGATGTGGCAATGTTGTAAATATCTGGCGAAAATACCTCAGGATTAATTTTTTTAAATTAAACCTTCAATTTTATTTAAATTTTGGAATGCATTAAACTATTAATAATTTTATGCGTACTAAATCTAATACGATACAGAAGAATTGGCATAGTAGAAGCAATAAAAAGGGTATGGTGTTATAATATGTCTTTTCCTGAAGGATACTCCGATGATGTTTATGTTGGATCTGCGAGTAGCAACATCATTATTACCGATGAAGATGTTCCTTTATCACTTATCAGTTTGATATGTCAAGTACATCATGTTTAATTATTTAAGCATACTTTTAGATACTTTAAATTGAGATATACATAATGTATTTAATACCCAGGTAAGCAAATAGCTGGAACGATAAAACGCATAATACTGTATGACAAATCAAACAAACGCATACTGTATACTGTGACCCAAGAATAAAGGAAGAAATTTTAAAAAGGAAGTGAAAAATTTTATCCCCGAAATTATAAAATCTTATAACCCCCCAGTTTTCGGTAAGAATACACAAGCAATAAAACCGTATTTTTTAGTTTTCTGTATCAACACACGATTCGATTCCTTCCTATACCTCAATTTCATTCTTTGGGTCGGTCCTCTCAAGTTAGAGATGATTAAAGTTGACGTAAAATCTGATACTCAACTGCCAGTTAATTTTCCTTAGATCCGCAAGGCTCTACAGCCCCCAGGTTATCAGCAGGTGACATGCAGATATCCGGGTTTATGAGAATTGGTTCAAAAGGTTCTGTTTTTGGCCTTGTGTGCCCAGCCCAAGCTTATCCTCCTCCGAACTTTAAGTGAGTACCTGTTGTCTCTTATTAATCTTCAACAACTGTCAGTACTCTGGCCGTCAATATGATAAAGAATTTTTAAACTACTGATGAATATAGGTAAATAAGGAATTTTTAATATGAAAAGGAAAGTTATCGTCATGTAAATATTGAAAAACAGAACTGAAGAAATTTTAAAATTTTAACCATAAAGGAAAAGGAAATTTTGAATTCTGCTGATACGGTTCAATCAGGATGATTTTAAAACTGGTTTCAAGTCTCAAGCTCTTTTCATCGAGCTACAGCGGCATGCCATTTTTGGTATATGCAAACAAGGCAGTTTTCATGAGGGATATTATACATTAAAAATATATTTTAAACCTTAAAAACTGCAAAAAACAAAAAAAACTTATTTGAGTTTTATATATGATATATTATATATGTAGCTGAAAATATTGTACAATTATCCATTTTAATAAACTCAATGATAGAATAAAAGTCTAAAATAATATATTTACAAGTAATTTTAATTAATAAAATCTTACGATGATAATAATAATAAAACTGGTCGGAAAAACCGAAAAATCTTAGGTAGCAATTTAATAGGCCCAATTTGAATGATGTTATTAGTTCTTTTCTTAGGTGGGGAGTATTTCTGTTATACCAGAGATGGATGGTTTTAGAAATTTTATCGAAACTCATTTCAACTGCCGCAAAAGATTCATCTCTCAGATTCCTAAAGGTGAAAGTGTTTTCAAGTGCTCATAAAACAATAAATATATGGGTTTTTTATAATGAGCGACGTGCAGAAATAAACTGCAGGTAAAGTAAAGCTAATTTGGACTATTTCCATAAAAATCGTTTAAATTTCTTAGCCATTTGTGTTATGACCAAATTGCAGAGTTGCATCAGAATTTGTCGAGTCATAGTTTTTTTCTTCTCGATTGTATTGTTGAAAAAGTTGGAAAACAGGTCAGGGAGGTCACAAATTGAGATCAAAGGTCAAAAAAGGTCGAATTGCAATTTTTATATATTTGGATAGGTCTTGACGAGTGCATCAAGACGAGATAGGACACTTGTAGTGTAGGATGACCTTTAAGGTCACAAAATGAGGTCAAAGGTCAAATTTCAATTTTTATATATTTGGATAGGTTTTGATACGTATGTCATGCTTTGACATGCATAACAGACGACAGACAGACAGACAGATATCACACACAAACACACACTGTGTCGTTGAGACTTATAATTCTCGAATTCAGTTCACGCGCTTCCGCACTTGCTTATACTGCTTACCAAGAGTTTATTAATAATCAAACAATTATTTGGCAATAACCCATGAGTTATTGCTTTAGTATGACAAAAAATATTATAATAAAAGTAAAAAATATTCATTGAGTAATATTACTGCATTACTCAATAATAATATTTTTGCATTGTTTAACCCATCTCCTAAGGTTTTCAAAGATTTCCCATCAGCCTATGTTGATAAAATCCGGAAGAGGTGCGGTTTAAGGCATCTTACCTTGGAGTTATATTGTATATCACTTGTAACATGATATTTATGAACTTTGCGCCCTGGGGTACATACAACTGCGATAAGAGCGCTTAGTCATAAGGCGGTGCAATTCAATACGAAAGATCCTTGAAAAATACTGAATCAAATGCGAAAAACCGGAAGTCAATGTGTCAATTTGTACTTGAGACAAATTACAGATGGACGGACGGAGACATAGACGAACAGCCAATTATCATAAAGTAGATTTAGTGGCTTAATGAATGTTTACGTAATAACCCTAATTATTAATGTCCTGCCAAAACTGAAGTATTTTAGATGATTTAGGTAACACCCGTATGTGTCACCCGTAAAGAGCCTCAGATATACATAAATATTAGTTTAATTATTTCTCCTTGAACAGGCTTGAAAACTGCTCAGAGGATGAGGAACACGATTGGCCGCCACAGCCTTCCATCCTCTTTTACAATATTTAACATTAAAACTGTTTTTAGTACATTTTAGCTAGAAAATAGATTTTACATTCCATTACACAACTTCTAAGTTATTGCCAGTTTAACGTTAATTGTAAGTTTAATTAAAATACGACAAAAACTATATTAAAAATGTAGTTTTTAAGAAATGTTTTTAAATTATGTCCACTTGAAAATATTGTACAAAATTATCCATCTTAATTAACTCAATGATAGAATAAAAGTCTAAAATAATATGCAAGTAACTTAAATGATTTAACTTAAATCATAAAATAAGATAATTATAACAAACAGGCTATTTAATAATGATGTTATTAGTTCATTTCTTAGGTGGGGAGTATTTCTGTTGTGAACATTACAGAGATGGTTAGGTTATTGAAATTTTATCGAACATCATTTCTAATTTCAACTCCTGCAAAAGATGGAAAACAACTTTTGTGTTGCTGTGATCATTTCCTAATTCCTTCCATTTACTTTCCAACAAATTTTGTAGAATCTTTCTACGCTCGTCAAAATCTTCTTCAATATTTCTAGCCCAACAGAGAAACCTGAAAGCATCTTTATATTTCTGATCAAATTTCGAACGTAGGATTTGTTCACAGAGTTCTATGCACCTCTCTCTTTTTTCTGTTGAATCTCCATATTGCAACTCCCGAGCTATTGCCAGTTTAACGTTAATTGTGAGTTCATGAACCGAACCCAAATTCAATTCATAAATTGGCAACATCTTTTCTAACCCTCGCAATGTGAAATCATCAAAGTTAACCCCACCAAATTCCCTTACAAATTCCTCAACTGTCGTACTATCAAAATCAATCAGCATTATCCTCAGTTTCATTATTTCATACTTGTAGTATCTACCATCATGACGTAATTTCGTGTATAATTCGAGTGCCTTTTTATAGTCACCTTTCAAGTCATACCAAAGTGCTTCTAGCTCCATCCATTCTTTTGAATCGTTTGGTTTAACAATCTTGTTCATTACTTTCTCAAGACTGGCATGTTGCGAGGGAGTAAAACTCTCTAATTCTTTTTCATGTTCCAACAAAATGTACCAGTCAATGGTTTCATATAAAATATTTGCCTGTCCATCGTCATCTTCGAATGGAAAATGAACCAACTCTTCACACAATAAAAGAGCCCTATCATAATCAAACCGTATAGCCAACTTTCTCACGAGTAGATTTTTAAGAGCAAAAGTTGCTACTCTCACCAAAGTATTTCTGTGATATTTGCAAACATCCTTCAACTGTCTCAAGATCGTAGAAATTAACATACTTAACAAGTTTCCAGTCTACATTGAACTCACCCTTTGCAATCTCTTCACTATTCGTATTTGAATATGGACAGAAAATTGACCACAAAACTACCTTTTCGAGGAATTCCCTCTTCTCTACTCCAAATTCTGAACTAAATTCAATATGAGGATATTTTATTTTAGTCACTTTCTCAGCACACTCAATTCTATCCAAATCTAAAAGAAAGAAAAGCGCATCATCAAAGTTTTTGATGTACCGCATCTCACATTTCCAAGCAAACTTGTAAACACTTTTTAAGTGGACATCGTCGGATAATTCGAATCTTATCCTAAATAATTTCCATAAAACCAAAAAAAGGGTATCAAATAATATCTTAATATAATCCTTATTGTTCACCGTCCCTCTCATGACCTCCTGAACCAACCGATGGACGCTAACTACTCCTCTTATATTATGAAACCATCTTGTAGAGAAATCTTCTATTTTAACTAAACAGTAACTGTTCAGCATGTCCAGCCCTTCATCAAAATCAACTAAACCCATTTGGATACAGACCTTTTCCAATAAGTTCAACTGCACCCCATCAGGGTCCAAATACGAAATTATTTTCAATATCTCAACAGCCTCTTCACTAATTTTACGAAATGTCATGTCCCACGTGACTAAAGTCGTCTTTGAGTAACGAAATTCAAACTTATTTAACTCCTGATCCAGCATTTCTCTCTTTTTAACCTCAAATTCATTTACATATTCAGTTACAGAGTAATTTGGCGTCCTGAAATGCTTTCTCTGCTGTTTTATGTAAGCCAATGCTTGCTGCAATGCCAACGGGAAATATTCAACTAAATAACTCAACTTGTCTGCATCCGCATCTGATAATCCACTCATTGAACTTTGTAACATTCTTCTAGCCTGCAATTTCGAAAGCACGTCAAGTTGCATTGTGATTCCTGCCCCTTGTAGTACATTTTTATCCCTACTCGTCACAATCACAAACATCTGTTCATTTTTAGCTATCTTAGTTATTCTGATAACATTAACTACCTCATCATAAATAACATCCACGTTGTCAATAACCAATAACAAACGATTACTATTTTCTAAAATGAAACTTACGATGAACTCGAAATACTCTGAAATAGTTGGATCACCCTTATTTGTTATCCCCAACTCATTTGCAAGTTTCAAAACAGACTCACGTAGCGTCTCTAAATTCTCGCCATGCAACCAAACGCAACTTGTTACTGTATAATTGACGATGTCATAAACGAATTTCCTGCACAACTCTGTTTTCCCAATCCCACCAAACCCAGCGATTAACATTAAATTATTTTTCGAATTAAAAGTAGTTTTGATTTCTTCAAGTTGTTCTTCTCTTCCTGCAAAGTTTCTTGTGGGGACGGATAGTCCATGTTTTAGAGGCCACTTTACTTTTCCATTCTGCAGGAATACACTCCTTTTCGAAGAAAATTTTTTTGCGCCTTGTTGAATGATTTCTTCTGTCTTGAAATCGCTTTCCAAATTATCTGTTTTTTAAAATTATACGTTAAACACTTTGACGCTATAAAATATGTATTTTGCGTGCATACCAGCAACAGTAACACACTCGATTCCCCTCAAAACGCGACACAAATCTTGTACAGTCATTTTATTTGAATTTCTCTCCACCCAATCGTCCAGCATTTTTGAGAAAACTTCATAATACTCAAAAGTTCGATTGTTGATCCCTCGCTCCCATTTGAGTTTGTATTGTGCTGGACATTCCAATTCATCACAGAATTGTAACCAATTTGTTAATAAAACGGGATTTTTTATTAAAATCCCAACTAAATCGTGTATTTTCGTTTTTCCTTATTTTCTTGGAATTTGGCAGTTGTTGGAACTCGGTCGTTTGGTTATCATCGTTTACCAAATTTTTACAAAAACTGAAAAACATTTTGAAATTTTTATGATTAAAAACTTGTGTGGATAATGTTGGCGAGAACCAAGATTTATTTTTAAAACTTTCCAAAAATGGTGGAAATTATCCGGCTTACATCAACAGAGCCGTGTGTGTAATTTTATAAAAACTATTTTATGTTTAATGGCGTTTCACAAAAAAACCATGCAAAAAAATATTTGTTTTTAAACCATCCTTTAAAATATCTTGAAATACTACTAAAATATTACTTTCAACCCAAATCATCATTCTTTGTTTATTAAGTTTCTCCTTTCTTAATCATCATAACGCTTTGTTCGTAAAACTCTCGAGTAACCGGAAAAAACAGTAAGGAAGAAAAATAAATGAAGAGAATAGAAAAAAGTAAATATAAATAAATATTTCAAATTTATCAATGCTATCTTTCACAAAAGGTATAAACACTGTCAAAATGCTAATCTAACCTAACATAACCAACCATCCCAGCATTCTACTTTAGCTTTATCTGCCTGACCAATTTCGAAATACTTACTTTTTCAGTTTATTTCTCGGTAATTTTTACACTTTTTTTGGATTTTCCGCATTTTTTGCTGAAACTTGTTTCAAACGATTCGTTTCAGCTCAAAGGCCTGAACTAAAACAGGACTTGTGACTTGCTACTACTTGGACTAGTTAATGTCCACCAAAATGATACTATTAACTTAACCTTATACTAAATTACTAGATGAATGAATTAATTAATTAACTAGTGACGGGTGAATTCGGATGTGAAGGAAACCCGTGGCTTATTCTGACTGCTACACTAGGTTAATTTATAATGTATATTAATTAAAGTTACCACACGACCACATCAGTCGAACCTTTTTCTTACTTCATCACCGGGTTTTCACACCCTTTTCTACATTAGACCTTTCATACGTCTTAATATCTTTCCTTACCCGGAATACCAACTTTTTGAGGAAGTTGAAAACATTAAGCCCTATTCATACCACAGGGAATATGGTATTCATGGCTAATGATAAGGTATCGATAGATAACGCTTTATGGTCCGATGACTCAATTTGCACAGTAGCGAAACTGTTTTCCGGGTAGAGACACAACAAGACACTAAGACAAGATAAACAAAAAATTTAAGGAAAATTGATTGCAAAACATTTTTTAAACACTACACTTATTTTTTTGGACAGCATAAATTGACAGAGAAAATAAACGACACACCATTTTTTTGAGTAACACAGGAAGTGATAAAGTATCTTTAAATTAATAGATACCTCAACCAATTATTAACCTCATCACAGAAACCAATTTCCGTTGACACCCAATTTCTGCAAAATGTTTTTTAATTATCTCCCAAAGAATTTGGAAACTAAAATTTTATGAAAACCTATATTGCAAATGAACTAAAGACCGAATTTTTTCTGGTGCAAAATATGTTGCACTTTATTTTCATGAAGGTATAATGTTTTGAAATATGCCAAAACTTTTGAAAATTATGAAACATTTCTACATTTAAAAAAGTTTTTCTAACTCGAGAATTATAAAAAAACTATCTTCAATTAGATTGAAGTCACAATGAATCATTTGAATCGCAATTATATTTTTTAAATTGCTACGTTATTATTATTTGCCTAAAATCATATTGAATTTCTACAAAGCTTTCTAATTCCTAAAAGTCTTTTTTCAGTTTATTTGTAATGTTGGAGGATGTAATAAGTACGATTAAGAACCTTGATGGCTGGATGTTACTACTTTACATTTGGTCATTCCATTTACAAATTACAACAGAAAATATCCAACTATATGATAATTACTGTCGCTGAAAATGCTTTCAAAGATAATTATGCGTGGATTTAGTCTTAAATCGATAAATTTTAGTATATTATACTAAATTAGGATGCATATGAAAAAATGATAAACTAAACTATGCTTGTTTAAACTTTTTAACTAAACTATAACTAAGTTTTTTGTGAAATTAAAATTCAGGCATGAATTTCTCACATTTATTCTGCCTCTATAGTATATAGTAGAAACTCTCTCATTCGGTATCAAAGTGTCTTAGTTAACATTTCATATTATATACACAAAAAATACATATAGGAAGTTTTATTTTGCCCGTAGCATCTTTCATGCTTTCACTACTTTCAACATATAATTACACTGTACAAATTTCAAATTTCTGAAGTACTCATTAAAATAAAGTAGTACTTGATCTAAACCTGACACTAATTTACATAATAAATAAATAAATAAAGTCGAGTTAACTCATGTTGAAAGCTTTAAGTCGCTCTGGATCATGTGATCAACATCTTCATCATATTTGTTTCCATTTCATGAAGTTTCATCATGACCAACCGGTCACTCAGTGTCAAGGCAAAGTAAAACAAGTAAATCCTAAAAGCGCTACCGATATTACATTTTCACTCAATCAGCACAGCTTTATCTAGAATCAACCCTCCATTTCCCTTCTTCAACTGAACTCAACCAACCAGTGAAGTATCATTTAGATGAACAAATAAAAACGGAAACATCTATGTACAAAGTTCATTCTGTAACCTTCGATCACTCATGGTTGGCTTGATTTTTGGGGAAAATACTCGTTGTAAAAATAAACGAAGGACTTTCTATAGAACTTTTCCTCCATATATTGAGAATGGACTTGCTAAACAGTAACCTCCGAACTGTTCAATCAAACTGAGTTACTATAAAGAACACTCTTAATGATACTAAAGTCAGATACTTTTGTCTCATTAAATCCTTAAACTGTGATAGTGACTGATTGATTGATTGATTGATTGATTGATTGATTTATTCAAAACATCTCATAAATTGAGCTAGTTACGTTTTGACATAGAAAAAGAAGTATACATAGTAAAAACAGTCAAATAAATATCATATAACATTAATTACTTATTAATAAAGTTTGCATTTAAGATTGTAGTATGGTGATAGTCAATAATATTATAACAAATATATAGAAAGCAATATTTAAAACTTGATCATTATTTGGGTAATATAGATTT